>JAPJYX010000193.1:0-11828 GCA_030503985.1 Himalopsyche tibetana
CACCCCCAGACGTTAACACACCCATATAAATAATCATACACAACAACAACAAGGATACTATGGGTATCCCTTTAAAATACTTAATCAATATAGTCACATACCTTTTTGGAAAACGTGTATAATGTAGACTATGTTAGTTCAAAAAGGTCAAGTATCCGACTCTAATCGTCCAATCTGGCTGGTACTAGATGATAGCTACCAGCCTATCGAACCCATTCTGGCGTACCTACGCTATCTCGACAGCTTAGAGAAATCACCTAATACGGTCAGATCCTATGCCTATAACCTCAAACTGTACTGGGAGTTCTTGAATGATAAGCATCTCAACTGGCAGGAGGTCAATTTAGAACAGTTGGCAGACTTCATCCACTGGCTCCGAAACGCTCAAACCACAGGTATAATCTCCATTCAACCTCAAGTATCCAAGCGAACGGAGAAGACCATCAACCATGCTCTAAATACCGTCTCGATGTTTTATGAGTTTCACCTCCGACTAGGCGACGTTAAAGGGGTCACGACTCATACCCATCAAGTACAACCAGGGCGAAAATTCAAACCATTCCTGCATCACATCAGCAAAGGGAAGGAGGTCAAAACCCGATTACTGAAAATTAAGGAACCAAAGACTTTCCCTGGCTGCTTAACTACTGAGCAGGTCAAACAACTCATTGCAGGTTGCTATCGAATTAGAGATAAGTTCCTGATCTGTATGCTCTACGAAACCGGAATGCGAATCGGAGAGTTACTAGGACTACGCCATGAAGATATTCGCTCTCAGGGAGTGAATGAGATTCATGTTGTACCTAGATTAGATAACATCAATAGCAGCCGTGCCAAGGCAGGAGAACGGCGGGTAATTCATGTATCAAAGGAACTATTAAAACTCTATTCAAGTTACTTAATTGAAGAATATCCAGAAGACGTAGATTGCGATTATGTCTTTGTCAATTGTTGGGATGGCGAGATAGGACAAGCAATGCGTTATAGCTCTGTAGAGGGGTTATTCCAGCGATTAGAGAAGAAGACTGGTATCAAAGCGAATCCGCATCTATTCAGACATACACACGCCACCGAGTTGATTAGAGCGGGATGGGACATGGCGCATGTTCAGAAGCGTTTGGGGCACAGCAGTATTCAAACCACAATTAATACTTACGTGCATTTGACCGAAGAGGATTTACGAACCGAGTATGACAAGTATTTAGCGACTAGAGGTATCAACGATGAAGTCTAATTATCAGTCACGACAACAAGAGGATGTAATTGAACTAAAGATAGTTCGTAATCCTGAAATTACTTGTCCTAAATGTGGAAGTGATAAGTATATAAAAGATGGTTTAAGAAGAGGTAATCAAAGATATTTGTGTAAAGAGTGTAAATATAAATTTGTTCGCGATGCAAAGTATAAGTGGCTAGATACTAACAGCGAAGATGTCTGGACAGCCGAACAGCTAGGTTTACAAATAGCTCCTCATCATAGTAGTGGGCATATATTAAATTTCTCCAGAATTCATCAAGAATGGCTAAAATCTCAGATCAAGGCATTTATAAAATATGTTTCCAGTCAGACAACAAGCTTTGTAAGATTGCGAAAAACTCTATACAGTCTTCAGCTATTCTCTGAGTTTCTTGTCAAATGTCCTCAAATCAGAAAAGTAGAAGATATTAATCGTTCAGTTATTCTAGAATACATAGAAAATCTTTGTATTCTAAGATTAAGCACAAAAGTAAGATGTGACACACTTTCTGTTGTGAATTCTTTTCTAGAAGCTGGGCAAATCAATAAATGGTTTGAGGTCGAACCTTATTTAATTAGAAAAGAAGATTACCCCAAAAGAGATAAGCCTTTACCGCGATACATTCCTACAGAAGTAATCAAACAACTTAATCAGCATTTAGATAGTTTGCCAGAGGCAATAATGCGGATGGTTCTGGTTATTCAAGAATGTGGACTGAGAATAGGTGAGTTATGTCAATTACCATTAAATTGTTTAAAACAAGATGGTAAAACTGGATGGTTTATCCAGTTTATGCGCTGGAAAATGAAGTTTGAAACAACACTTCCTATATCTATTGAATTAGCTCAAGCCATTCAGGAGCAGCAAGCCTATATCCAACAGCATTTAGGTAAAGACTTCTCTTATCTATTTTGCGGCAGACAAGCAAAATTTGAATTTATTCCTCAAGCTAAAGTAATGAAAGATAAGTCTTTTATTAATTACCTTAAGCGATTAGCGGATGAATTCAATATTTGCGACAGTACTGGCAAGAGATGGAATTTCCAAACCCATCAATTCCGCCATACAGTCGGAACCAGGATGATTAACAATGGCGTACCTCAACACATCGTCCAACGCTATTTAGGTCACGACTCACCACAGATGACCGCCGTATATGCTCACATCCATGATTCTACTCTTAGAAAAGCAATTGACCAATATCTAGGTACAAAAGTAGTAGATATTAATGGTGATGTTATCCAATCCATTGCACCCGAACTAGATAATAATTCAGAACTCCAATGGCTCAAGAAAAAAGTACTGGCTGAAACCTTATCTAATGGCTACTGTGGTTTGCCTGCTCAACTAACTTGCAGTAAAGGTAATGCCTGTTTAACCTGTAGCGACTTCCGTACCACCGTAGAATTTCTCGACCAGCATAAGCAGCAACTAGAAAGAACTAATCAAGTATTAGAAGTAGTTCAAGCCAATGGTTGGGAGCGACAAATCCAAGTCAACCAAGATGTTAAAACTAGTCTAGAAAAAATCATTACTACTTTGGAGGCAAATCAAGATGCCTAAAGAAGATGGAAAGGATATCAGAATAGCGGCTCTTAAAACTGCGGCGATAGCCAAACAGCAACGAGCCGCTGATGGGTTAGATAAAGCTATCAATAAACTCATCAAGAGTAATGAGCCGATGAGCTTTGCTAATGTAGCGAGAGAAGCTGGTGTATCAATCAGTTATTTGTATAAGTATCCAGAGGTTAAAGCAAGAGTTTTAGAACTAAGGCAGCAGCAACAGCACGTAGGTAAACCTAATAAAATACAAACTGCTTCTGATGCTTCTAAAGCTGTAATTATCAATGAGTTAAGGGAGAGAATTAAGAAACTTGAAGCCGATCTAACTGGACTACGCAAAGCAAATGAGGGAATGGCAGGAAGACTTTATCAACTCCACGATATGCAAGTCATGGTGGAAAGGCTAAAGGTAGAGAATGAAGATCTGAAAAAACAAGTAAGCGAACAGGCACAAACATCTGAACAGATAGACTCTCACTCAATATCTGGTAGTAATATTACATCAATTAGTCAGAGATCTAAATCATCTGTCAGCGATGCAATTAAAACTGAACTGGAGCAGTTAAATATCCCACTCAACAGTACTCTAACCAAAAGGATTAAAGCTGCGACAGAGGAACGAGTTCTAGCTGCTATTACCGCACTCAAAGACCAGCTAACTAAAGGTGAAGTTACTAACCCTGGCGGTTGGTTAGCGACTGCAATTCAAGATGGGTGGACAGTAGCAGAACCGATTAGCCCAGCGCAACCACCACAAAGAGAAATATTTACCGTGTCAGTCGAACAACAACCGACGACTAAATTAGTTTCCTTAGACAAGCTCAAAACATTAAACAATATTTTCCAGAATGATGATTGATAAGTTACCACCACTGAATATCGAAGTTGAGGAAAATATTTTAGGCGGAGTTCTATTAGATCCTCATGCCATTTTACGAGTTGTCGATATCCTCAACCCTGAAGCCTTCTATATTGAATCGCATCAAGTTATCTATCAAGCCATATTAGACCTTTATGCACAGCAAAAGCCAACGGATATGTTGGCTGTCAGCAGTTGGCTCAAAGATCATAAACTGTTAAAAAAGACAGGTGGGGAAGCTAAATTAGTTCAACTACTAGAGCGGACAGTTAGTGCCGTTAACATCGACCATTTAGCACGTCTCGTTCAGGAGAAGTACCAACGTCGTCAACTAATTGCCACTACTCAATCGATTACCGATCTGGCTTATGACACTGCCACTCCGATTGATTCAGTGATGGAGCAAGCCGAGCAGAAAATATTTAACATTAGTACTAATAAAGCAGATCGTTTTAAACCAGAAAGTATTGAAAGTTGCCTGATTGATGTCTTCAACCAACTCGGTCAGGATTCACCTCCTCTATACCAGACTGGATTGAGAGATCTAGATGGGATGATTGGCGGAATGGTAAAGCAAGATCTAATCGTAATTGGTGCTAGGGCTTCGATGGGTAAAACTTGGCTGGGGTGTTATCTGGCTAATTATATCGCTACTACTCAACAGCAGCCTGTGGTCTTCTTCAGTGCGGAGATGTCTAAGTCTCAGTTAACTAAGCGGTTCTTGGCGACGCACTCTGGTATTGATTCGCAGCGGTTAATTAGGAATGAAGTCTATGAGCATGAATACGAGGCTTTAATAGCTGGGTTGGAAAAGCTAAAGCAATTACCGTTAATTATTGACGATACTCCCGCCAGCATTCAAAATCCTTCACGGATGCGGTCTGTTCTCCGACGGGTTAAGTCGGAGCGGGGTGGGTTGGGATTGGTGGTAATGGATTACATTCAAAAGTTAGGCGACAGAGCCGCAGGTAATCGAGCGCAAGCAGTAGGTAAACTCTCTGGAGCCTTCAAGGATATCGCTAAGGAGTTTGATGTCCCGTTCGTGGCATTGGCGCAGGTTAATCGAGGTGTAGAGAGTCAGTCGAATAAACGTCCTGGGATGGCTGATATTAAAGACAGCGGAGATATCGAGCAGGATATGGATGTTGGATTGTTACTATACTCACATCTTGCACCAATACATAAAAACTAGTACGATTCGTGACCAAAATGTGAGAAAAAGGGCACAGAACAATATTAATGAGAACAGTGAACACCATTCTCCCTTGTGCCCAAGCTCTACTGTACACACTGATGGGACTGATGCCTAGTCCATACCAAATCCTTAGTCTGCAAGCAGTCTTGACGATGTTTTGGGAACCGCAAAGGATCGCATTACCAGAAGAATGTGTGATTAAATCACCAGCAGCATTGAGTAGATTTTTCAATGAATATGGATGGCCAACTAGATCGGTAATTCGTGCAACTCGAAAACAAATACTCAAAGAATTATTAAAGTATGCGCCCAGAGGCAAGCGTCCTCATCTTCAAGTAATTATCGATCTAACAACTTTAGAGAAACGAGGTAAATTCAAAGCATTTGCACAGTTGATACATATCCTCAATGGTAAGCGGGGATTGCATATCGTTGTGATGTATCTAGTGGTGGGAGGATGGCGAGTCCCGTGGGCATTTCGGCCGTGGCGTGGAAAAGATACTGTTACCCCTGCACAACTAGGATTGAAATTACTTCGCACCCTGCCCAAAAAACTACTGAACCGCTTTCGAGTGCGGGTGTTAGCTGACACTGGTTTCAGCAGTGTTGAATTTGTAAATGGGGTCGAGAAACTTCGTGACTTTCAAGCGATTGTGGGTATCCTCACATCTTGCACCAATGCATAGATACTAGATTGGTATCGAGACTAATTCCAACGCCAACCCCTGAGAAGCAAGTAGATCTCGTTTACTCTCTACTTCTATCAGCAGCAAGCTGATAGCCATTGCTGGTAGTAGCTGGTGTAGGGTCAACAATGCTGCCTCTTTCCAGTCGGGCAAATTAGCACAATTCAATGACAAATAAACCCAGTGGGTTAGTACAAAACTAATCAAGCTGAGTATGAGCCAACGATAGACTCCTAATAGAGTCTGTTGACCAAAGCTAGCCAATCCAAATTGATATTTGGCAGTCTTGAAAAACCCCTCTATGGCCCATCGCCGACGACCCCACATGGTAATCGTACTGCCCTTGAGAGTCCGAGTAGAAATTACAAATCTTTTCTCCAGTTTGCCATTCCGCTCTAAATAGAACCATGAAGCTGTGACCCTCTTCTCGAAGCCAGTTATGTCCACTTGCTGCCCTTTCTTGGTAATTGTTTTGATAGCTCTCCCATTAGACATCAAGCGATTTTTGGGGATACCCACAATCGCTTGAAAGTCACGAAGTTTCTCGACCCCATTTACAAATTCAACACTGCTGAAACCAGTGTCAGCTAACACCCGCACTCGAAAGCGGTTCAGTAGTTTTTTGGGCAGGGTGCGAAGTAATTTCAATCCTAGTTGTGCAGGGGTAACAGTATCTTTTCCACGCCACGGCCGAAATGCCCACGGGACTCGCCATCCTCCCACCACTAGATACATCACAACGATATGCAATCCCCGCTTACCATTGAGGATATGTATCAACTGTGCAAATGCTTTGAATTTACCTCGTTTCTCTAAAGTTGTTAGATCGATAATTACTTGAAGATGAGGACGCTTGCCTCTGGGCGCATACTTTAATAATTCTTTGAGTATTTGTTTTCGAGTTGCACGAATTACCGATCTAGTTGGCCATCCATATTCATTGAAAAATCTACTCAATGCTGCTGGTGATTTAATCACACATTCTTCTGGTAATGCGATCCTTTGCGGTTCCCAAAACATCGTCAAGACTGCTTGCAGACTAAGGATTTGGTATGGACTAGGCATCAGTCCCATCAGTGTGTACAGTAGAGCTTGGGCACAAGGGAGAATGGTGTTCACTGTTCTCATTAATATTGTTCTGTGCCCTTTTTCTCACATTTTGGTCACGAATCGTACTAGTTTTTATGTATTGGTGCAAGATGTGAGTATCCCCAAAAATCGCTTGATGTCTAATGGGAGAGCTATCAAAACAATTACCAAGAAAGGGCAGCAAGTGGACATAACTGGCTTCGAGAAGAGGGTCACAGCTTCATGGTTCTATTTAGAGCGGAATGGCAAACTGGAGAAAAGATTTGTAATTTCTACTCGGACTCTCAAGGGCAGTACGATTACCATGTGGGGTCGTCGGCGATGGGCCATAGAGGGGTTTTTCAAGACTGCCAAATATCAATTTGGATTGGCTAGCTTTGGTCAACAGACTCTATTAGGAGTCTATCGTTGGCTCATACTCAGCTTGATTAGTTTTGTACTAACCCACTGGGTTTATTTGTCATTGAATTGTGCTAATTTGCCCGACTGGAAAGAGGCAGCATTGTTGACCCTACACCAGCTACTACCAGCAATGGCTATCAGCTTGCTGCTGATAGAAGTAGAGAGTAAACGAGATCTACTTGCTTCTCAGGGGTTGGCGTTGGAATTAGTCTCGATACCAATCTAGTATCTATGCATTGGTGCAAGATGTGAGTATATCGGGAGGAGTACTATGACACTCAGACGGCGGCTAGAGGACTGATGGAGATTAACGTGGCTAAGAATCGGAATGGAGCTACCGGAACTTGTCAGGTGGTGTTTGAACCCACTGTCGGTAGCTTCAGTAACAAGGGGTAGCTTAATCGCGATAATTAAATTATTACTTCCCTACGCTGTAGAATTTATTCACAACGTCAAACTATTGCTAGACAAGTATTATAGGCGTTGTCACTGAGATAACTGACGCACTCTGACGGTCGGGGAAGACGCTAGTCAAAAGCAGAAGTGGTCGGCTGCGGCTTCCCCTCCCTCTCCGTCCCTGGCGCGGCTCCTCCGTTGCGTTCGCTCCGTCTCCTTCCTTACGTCAGTCGCTCCACTCGCTCCACTTTGTCACCACACTCAGGGACTCCGCTCCGTGCGTCTTTAATCAATTGATAATTGATAATTGATAATTGATAATTGATAATTAAATTACAAGTTAATTGTCCAAAATTAGCTCTATACATGGCTTACAAGTATTTTATGGTATAATTAAAGAGTAGTTTAGAGATGATTTTATGGTCTTTGATATCATCCAGAGCCATACACAGATCGGGTTTAGTGGTTCTCGTCACACGATCGATCCACAGGCTGGAGAGTTGGCGGCTGCGGCGGTACCTGTTGGGGCTGATGTAGTTGTCGGCTGTGCGGCTGGGGTCGATGCGTTCTTTCGTTCTCGGTTCCCTGCTGCGCGAGTTTTACGGGTCGATTCTAGTTTGGGTCGGGCTGGGTTCGCTCGGCGGTCGATTGCTTGTGTGGAGGCGGTTTCTCGCGGTCTGTGGGTGTCTTTTCCTAGTGGGGCTTGTCCGGCTGGCTTATTCCCTTCTGCTTCGTCTGGGCGGTGTTTTAGCGGTAGTGGATCGGGTAGCTGGGCGAGTCTGGCTTATGTTGTCGGTCGTGGTGGGGCTGCGCTGGTGTATCTGGGTGCGCTTGAGGCTCCTGGCGGCTGGGCTTTAGTTCGGGTACCAAATGCGCTTGGTTGGTGGCGGTTTCAGTCTTCTCAGTTGCAGTTAAGTTTATTTCTAATTAATAATTAATAATTGATAATTGATAATTATTAATTGATAATTAATTTACATATTTATTGTTAATTAAAAAGCCATTTTTTATGATATAATTAGTATATTGAAAGAGAAAAAAAGCTTTTTCAAACAATGAATAAAACGGTGGTTTAGTTATTGTTTTATTCTTGACTGACAGATACAGCAAAGCGATCGCAAACTTTGGACGGAGAGCGATCGCCTTGCTTAAACCCAATTATCACAAAGGATTCTTATCTATTATATGACACATCCCATTTACACAGAGTTAGCCCTAGCCAAATTATCGGTTAGCCAAATCCAAAAAATCGCCAGCGAACTAGGCGCGACCCCGACAGGGGACAAACAGCAGCGGGATGCCTGGGTTGAGTGTATTCTCGTACATCAAAGCGGCATTGTTAAAGCATCTATCGAAGTACCTACAGATCTCATCGAAGAAAAAACCCTAGAGCTATTAGGTGTAGAGATCGTAGATCGACAAGACTACATAGAAGAATGTGTACCACATGGCGAGATCCGGTTTTGGGTCTATCGCTGTGATGAATTAATCGGCACGATTTCAACTTGGGTCATCGGCGGTATCGACACCTATCATCCCAAAGACTACAACAAGCCCAAACAATATAGCCGATTTGACAGTTTGTTTGACGCAGTTTGCGACTTATTACCAAAACAAGAACTAGGGGTTTTTTGTATTGACCCCCGAAAAGGGGGATTCTGGAAAATTAGGTTTAGCATCACATACTTGAAACCCTTGCCAGTAAACAAAAAACTGTCTCAAAAACTGCAATTTCTGAGACGTACCCATAACATGTCTCAAATGCCATTCTCTAATAGTTTAAGGAGTAGTAATACTCTGTCAAACCTCTGGCTCTTATCAGTTATGGGCTAATTTAGCGCTAAAGTATCCAGCTCTAAAAAATAGTAGCCTTTAGCTATAAATATGCTTATTATCCCTTTTCGGGGGTTAATACAAAAAACCCCAATATGCTGGGTGCTATTGCTGAGTTTGAAACAGAAATCCGCCAAAAGCGACAGCTTGACGGTATTCACAAGGCTAAAGAGTTGGGTGTTCGCTTTGGTCGCAAACAGCTTTTGTCTGCTTCGCAGATCGTCGAGCTTCATCTCCGACGGGCACAAGGTACTCTTATTAAAATTCTGATGAAAGATTTTAGTCTTTCTAAGGCGAGTGTCTATCGTTATTTAAAGAAAATTGCTAGCTCTGAGCTATAAATATGCTTATTCCCTCTTTTCGAGGGTTTGTACAAAAAACCCCAAGTAAGAAGTAAGAAGTAAGAAGTAAGAAGTAAGAAGTAAGAAGTAAGAAGTAAGAAGTAAGAAGTAAGAAGTAAGAAGTTAAGACTTGGAGTTTAGCCAGACTGTTGCTCTTTAACTTCTTGTTTGTTTGTACTTAGGCTTATTTATTACTTTCTGCTTCTCTCCTGATCCTATCACTTATTACTTTCCAAACTTCTTACTTCTTACTTCTTACTTCTTACTTAAATATGTCCACCCAAACCACCTCCTTCCCTCCAGTCATCCAACAAGCACAATCCCATCTATTTTCCCCTCTCGGTTTGATTCTAATCTGTGGGACGATTTTGGCGATCGTTAGTATTGGTGAAGGTAAGCCTAAAGGTAAGCTGGCTCATGCTTACTGGGGGTGGAGCGACAGAGAAGAGTAATGCCCAGAAAAAAGGTAAGGTACAACTAAAATCACCCAAGATTGGCTCGACTACTTTGTACATCAATACTCCGCCGAGTGTGCGCCGCAAGCATCGAAACTGGGTGATTGAGGAGATTAAAATATCCCTGAGAAAACGCGAGATTGATGAGGCAGAGATCGTCGATAAACTCCATGAAGCTGAAGCTAGTCTTCCCCCTAAAGTTAGTCCCTTAGCTAGCAATAAAACGATCTTTTTCCCAGACGTGCAGCAAGGTACGGCAGTATTTGGGGCGGCAGGTACGGTAAATCTTATGGGGTCTTAAATCCTTTCTTACGTTCGGCAATCGAATCAAGCATTTTCAGTCGTCCTCTGGGATTTTAAATACCCAGAACAGACTAAAGAATCGGCTGGATACGCGAAGGAACGGGGTTATAACGTCCAGATTTTTGCGCCGAGTTTTCCTGAAAGCTCTACTCTCAATTTACTCGATTTCATCCGCGATCCTGGGGATGGAGTCGCTGCCGGACAGATTGCTGAAACAATCGTCAAAAATAGTAGTGGTGGCGATAAAAAGGGTGGGAATGAGTTCTTTGAGAACGCTGGCTCTGCTCTCGTTCAAGGTGTATTCCTGGCTGCTAAATGGATTGGCGAACTCGAATATAGACCGGAACTTGCGGATCTGATGATGAGTGCCTCGATCCTCAATTTGCCTAATCTTAGTTCCCGCCTCAAATTTGCGACGAAACGCCTGAATGTGTGGAATGCTCAGGCTTTTGCTCAATTAGTTAGTTCTGGCGGGGGGAAAGAAACTAATGTCACTGAGAGTGGCATTATCGCTACGGACTCAAAAAGTTTTTCAACAACTATACTTTAACAGGGAATAGATTTTACTTTGCTAAAAGACTGAAAACGTAGAGTCAGCAAAGAATTTAGCTCTTTTTCATGAGTGATGTGTGAATGCTCAAGACAATTGGAGATAGCTTGCTTGAATGAAGAAAAGTCAGGATAATAAATTGAGTATAAGCATTGTTTTTTGACAAACTTCCAAAATCTTTCAATTAAATTCAAGTTGGGAGAATAAGTGGTCAGGTACATCAGCTCGATGTTCAATGTCTCAGCCAACTCAACACCAACTTACACTTTTGGTATCGAGCATTATCCAACACAAGAGTAATTGGAATAGTCAAGCCTAATGCTGCAATTTTTCGTAATAAATCGCATACGGGATTCAGCATTAATATAACTATCATTTGTCACTGTAATTAACTCATGTGTAACGGCATTAAGAGCACCGAGAACATTAAATCTTTGTCTGCCTGCACCAGATTTTACAAACAATCTCTCAAAACACCATAACAACCCTAAATAGGCTCCAAGTACAAAGTGGGCAGCGTCAACAAAGAAAACAGCACGCTCTCCTGCTTGAGCTTCTTCCAGGCGCGGAGCTAGTTTTTTTTACGAATTCTTCTTGGGCATCTGGATCTGCTTTCGCAGGTTAAAACTCCGACTCTCCGACAACTCATCCCCATTGATTTGAGAAATTGACGTACTTGTTCGCGCGAACGAATTATGCCTGTTAATTCTGCAATTGTCGCTGCTGCATGAGCCAAATTTTTGGGAGGATGTTCACGAAAGTAACTCTCCAAACTTGCTTGATGCTGTTTCATCTCACTCTGTGGTCGATTAAAAACTGAGGATTTGGAGTTGTGCGATTCCTCCTGCTTGATAATCTCTAAAATAGCTTAATATTGTTGGCTCTGTCACACGAGTCAGTTTAGCTATTTCCTGTGTG
>JAPJYX010000194.1:0-22839 GCA_030503985.1 Himalopsyche tibetana
CACTGGCATCGTAGAGCGGAAACTTGATGGTTCGATAGGTATGTAAGCCATCTTCATGAGGGGCAAATTCTTCAATCTCTAAGGTCATTCCTCCATCAATTACCTGCTGGTTATTCCTAATAAAAACCTCAGCAATTTCAGGCATCCAAATTTCGTAAACGCTCTTACCCAGAATTTCTGCATGAGTCGTGTTGAACAAACTCTCAAATTTGCGATTAATTAATTTATATCGGTGCTGTGTATCGGTCAGATAAATAACTGCAGGAGAATAGTCGAGGATTGCCTGTAGTTGCTCTTGACTTTTCCGCAATGCTTCCTCTGCTTGTTTGCGTTGTATGGCGGCGGCTTTGGTATCACTGATATCTGTATGAGAACCCGTCATCCGGATCACATTACCTTCTTGATCCCAAAGCGCTTGACCTCTTGCCAAAATCCATTTGTAGCTGCCGTCTTTACAAAGTAAGCGCTGCTCAGTCACATAAAATGAGGTTCTGCCTGTGATGTGGTCTTGGTAACATTGGAGTACCTGTTGCAAGTCATCAGGATGGATTCGCTGACGCCATTCCTCGCTGGTTGTACCAATATCTTGTTCTTGATACCCCAGCATTTCTTTCCACCGGGTTGAAAAGAATACTTGATCCGTTTTGAGGTTCCAGTCCCAAATGCCATCATTAGTGCCGCGTATTGCTAACTGCCACCGCTCTTCACCTTGTCGTAAGGCACGCTCAACTCTCTCCCGTTGAAAAAAGTTCCCGTTGCAAACGGTCTATCACTTCCATTAATTCTGTTGTCCGATGCCTCTCTCGCAGTTCTAGTGCTTCATTAGTCTGCCTTAATGTCTGCTCTGTTTGCTGGTGTTCGGTAATATCAAAAAAACTGGTATGGAGTCTGGTTCCTTGTTGTGCATCTTGAATGATTGTTGCATTCATCAATACGGGAAGAATTGTGCCATCTTTACGAAGCAGTCGTAGTTCTAGCTCTTTTTCAGAAGTTTGTGCTGAAAATCGGGAAAAAAAGTCTTCAGACGTTACTTTCTGCTCTGATGCGAGTAGGTCTGTAACTTTGATCTTGCCGATGATTTCATCACGAGCATACCCTAGCCAGCGCAAAGCGGTGTCGTTAATTGCAATAAAATCGCCGTCTTGAGTTGTGCAGTAATAGCCACAGGGAGCATGATTGTACAAATCTCGACAAGCTGCTTCTGCTTGTTTGAGCTTGGCAACTTGACGAGTTGAAAAGTAGTACCCCAGCAGAAAAAGTGTCAAACTCAAGCCCGAATAGTAGCTTGTGGTCACACTTGTGGTGCTAGCTTGTGCAGTCGAAACAAAGAAGGTTAGCAATGCTAATCCGAACACGACACTAATGAATTGTTTGTTCAAAGGAGCTTCTGATCAAGGTTGGAGTTGCCTTTAGGAGCCTTTAACTATTTATTGTGTTCGTGACATACTCCTACACCAACTGAGTAAAGTCTGGTGTAGGCTTCTCAGTGACTCCCGGTATTCCGTCGGACATTAACTGAGCTTTAGTAACGACACGGGATGACCCTCCGCGCCGGAACAACACAATAAGTGTTCAACCCTTGGTGCTGCTGGAATTTTACCCGCCTACAGATGCGACTAAGTATAGCCTGTTTTTGGACGGAACCCCCTATTCCAGGTTGTCAAGGTTCAGCGCACAGGCAGCGGTTAGCTGTAATTGATTAACCTGTGCAGTAGAACGCTAGCATATCTATACTCGTATGGCTTTTACGACTCAACTCAATGTCTGGCTGTCACCAGAGAGAAAAGCCACGGCTATTAAAGTATTGTGAACACACAGAACGCAGTCAAAACGATTTCGTCAGGGAACTGATTTGTCGTTTGTCAAGCTTAGGGGTGTTGAACCCCCAAGGATTGACCGCCTATCCATGTTGGTGAGCTTGCCGAACCATCCCAACGCCAATCGGAGTAACGATATGGCGTTAGGCTTCCGGCACTAAGCTAAAAATCTCAGTTGCCGTAAAGTAGCAAAACTTAATGTTTACTCTGTTGCGATTGTATACAGATTGTTGATCATTATTTTTGTGCTTAAAAGCCAATTTACTAAAATTCACTAAATCTTCACATTCCTCTAGTACTCTTTTTTAAGATAAGCGATCGCTGATCCAGTTGTCTTGTTGCTGTCCGGCTCTTAGCAAACAAAAGCTGATTTTCTGATTAATTGACAATCTGCGGTGCTACTGACCCAATCAACTAAAAGAATCATTTGTCTAATTCCAAAATGGTTTTCAAAAATACGTCACGTGCATATACTCAATACAACAAAATAATAACTATCGGTTAACAATTGGAGCCTATCAATGATCAGAAGACTCGATACCCAAATCAATCATGATGAACAATTAACTAAAGAAAAATTTCAAATCTTTCTAGAACTAATCAGACTTCACGGGATTGAGAAAGCAATTCAAGATGCAGTAATTCAGGCAACTATTGAGGGAAATTGGCACAAAGTTAGTCAGTTAGCTGATTTTGCTGTGGGTATTGAAGCTGGCAGTAAAAAAATAGAATTGTCAAAATTTGTAGATGAAGATGATACCCTCAATTATTTAGAATTACCAAGACGCATTACCAAAGCTCTAGAAAACCAAGGAATTGAAACAGTCGCAGAACTAATCGAGTGGACATTTGAAGAATTGCTGACTATCAAAGGAATCCAAGCTGCTTCGGCACAAAAAATTGCGAGAGCATTGGAAAGAAAACTTGATATTACTTTGCCAGGATGGAAGAATTGGCAAAGAAGATTGCTCAACAAAAATCAACATCAGTGCTGGAAGCAGCCTCAAAGAGTTCTAAAATTGATTTCTAATTAGCTGATCAGTTTTTTAAATTTGCGTAGGATTTGAACTCGTTCCAATCGATTAAGCATCCGTGCTATTAATTCTGGTCCCATCACAGGCTTATTTACATAATCATCAGCACCTGCTGAAAAAACTTTATGTACTGTTTCGCTGTCAGTACGAGCTGATAAAAATAATACAGGTAATTCACTCCAGCGTGAGTCATTGCGTACAACTTGACACAAATCAATTCCGCTCAAATGAGGCATTTCTACATCTAAAATCAACAAGTCTGGCGAACAACTTTCTAAAGTTTTCCAAAACTGTTGTGGGTCATTAAGTAGGGTTAACTTGAAGCCCCAAGGTTCTAGTAAGGTTCGTAAAAAGTCAAGTAATTGTGGGTCATCATCGACCACCATGACATTGGCTTGGGGTGTATCTGATTGTTGCAAGACTTGAGCGATTGCTTCTAGAACATGAGTGGGAGACACGGGTTTTTGTAAAAAACCGCTTGCACCCAGACGAGCCACTTTAACACGATCTGCAAAGCTTTCTTGAGCGGTAAATACTAGTACTGGTAGTGGTGCTTCGGCGGTGGCTAGTTCTTTGAGCAGTTGAAATCCGTTGTACTTTGAGTCAGGAAAGCATAAGTCTAGCAAGACGACATCAGGTCGAGAGCGAGCGATCGCTTTGCGTGCTTGTGAGATGCTACTTGCCGCCTCTGCTTGCATTCCCCAAGCTTTTGCCTCGGCAACTAAAGCTAGTGCCAGTGCTTGATCATCATCAACAACTAATAGTTGTGATGACAGCTTGCTCCTTTGCGGTTGAGGCGTTGGCAGTGTTGACACAACTGGTGTTGACTCTAAGGAATCACGCAAGGTTGTAATCAGTTGAGATAAATGTTTTTCTTGAGTAGGATTGAGTCGAGAACTCGCCTGCAACGCCTGCTCAATCTCGCGAGACAAGTGGGAAGCTTCGGTAAAGCCAAAACTCCCCAGAGAACCCGCTAAGGTGTGAGCTTCTTTTAAAGCCTGTTGTTTGAGGTCTTCTGTCAGTTTGCCATTTTGTAGTGCTGTTGCGGCTTGCTCTAGGATGGCAATGCGATCGCGATATTTGTTCTTAAACCGCTCCCACAACGCAGTCAATTCTGGCAGAATTGCCCCTGAAGTCTGGTCTTCAGCTAGTACAGAAGGTAGTGTTTCTAGCTTTTGAATTTTTGTTTGAGACTCTTTGGATTTGAGCCTGTATCCCAATCCATAAACTGTTTCAATCAAATCTGCCTGCGCTCCCACTTTTTTAAGCTTCTGTCGCAAACTCTTAATGTGGGCGCGAACCGTATTTTCTGAAGGAGACTCTTCAAAGGGCCAAAGATGATTGAGTAATGCACTCTGGCTGAATATGCGCTGAGGGTTTCTTAAGAATAGTTCTAACAACGCATACTCTTTTGGCGTCAGAGACAGCAGTCGTTCATTGTAGGTAACCTCACAGTTATTAGGATCAAAACGAACGTTTTCCCACTCAATCACCGGCGCAGTTGTGAAACTGCCTCGACGCAGCAACGCCCGAATTCTAGCTAATAATTCTTTTGAATCAAAAGGCTTAACAACATAATCATCAGCTCCCGCGTCTAAACCCATCACCTTGTTGCTACTGGTATCATGACCTGTTAACAACAGAATCGGTGTATGGTCGCCAACGCTGCGTCGTTGTTTACAAAAGCTGATACCATCCATTTGTGGCAAGATCAGATCCAGTAAAATCAAGTCATACTCATACACTTCTGCCAGTTCCCGACCCGTCTGACCATCTGTCGCCAGATCGACCAAATAATGTTGACTTGAAAGAGCTGAGATCAGCAAGTCAGCAATAAACTCATCGTCTTCTACTAACAGAATTTTCACAGTAACTGATTATCCTCGATCACCCTTAAATTTTAATTGTTGAAGTCTATTACTGCATATAGTTGTCGCCACTTAGTTAATTCTAAATTGCTTTTTTAATTTATACCAATAGTTTTAACTTAGCTTTTATTAATTCTGAGTAACTTCATGATATTTATTGAAAAAAGCAAATCAATGCAATGCTACCTTTAAAGCATTGCACCATGACTTCTTTTCAACTAAACCTAGTAAGATTAACGAGTCTTAAGTAATTAGTTACTCGAATCCAACCCCCGATGTTTTCTACTAGTTAGAGAATTCAGCAATTCTATATAATTTAACAATACTTGCTTGAGGTCAACTAACAAAGTAGAAAATAATTTTCTTTTTTTGTACACTTCAACAAAAGAAAATCTTTGCCAAGTCTCATCATATTCATAAAAGTCTAGCTTTGTTAATGCCTCAGTTTCAGAAATAGCATTAACCTCTAGCACTCGTACCGAACCTCCATCTACATTGTTAACAAATAAGCCGATCCAAATCGCCATAGTCTTCCTCAAACTGATTTAAAAGTTATTTCTCTCTAGGGATCTAGCCCTCGCAGGCATTACTAAATCCAACTTATGCACCTTAATTTTTGAAAGGCAGAGCGAGGAATTGCTGCCATTGATTAGCTAGTTGACTTAAGTGTAGCGACCATGATTTGTCCTCAGCTAAAAATTCCGGTTTGAGGACTTTAGATTAAATTTTGGTTGGTGATGCGTGTCTTTTTAGATTAACTGAATTACCCTAGATTAGGATTCAGTAAATGTACCTAAAATCTTAGGAGTTACGCATCTTTTCAACGAAACATAATAGTAGACAAAAATATTTTGGCACTAAAAAGTGTAGTAGCATGGCAAGTCTCAAAGCATCTTATTTATTAATCGGAACTTTACTTTAACTTTGAATAAAATATGCATAAAATAAAAAATTGATAAATATTACTTTACTTGCTATTTTTTAGTATCATATGGCTAATGAATAGCTTGTTGCGAGCAAATCAGCAGAATATAGCTAGTGATTTGTGGTCAGGCTTGTCAAAAATGCCTCTTGTCAGCAAGCACCGGAACAAATTGATACCCCACTGCCAGCAGGAAATTTCGTCAGACTGAAATACAGAGAAATTACGACCATCCGTAAACCTGTCAAAAGAGAGAATTCTATACTAGGAAAGGAGGGAATCTTTACGAGACACTACCTATGGCTCCCAATCCCGCAATCATGACAACTGTCGAGCAGCTAGGCTATCGCGTCACCGTTGGGGACGTAGCAGCCAAAGCTGGATTGAACATCAATTTCGCACAGCAAGGACTACTAGTGCTTGCCTCTGAAGCCGGCGGACACTTGCAAGTAGCAGAGTCTGGCGAGATTGCTTACTTGTTTCCCAAAAACTTTCGTTCTGTTTTGCGAAATAAATTTTTGCGACTAAAGTTGCAGGAATGGTGGGAAAAAATTTGGCGCGTTTTGTTTTATCTGATTAGGATTTCCTTTGGGATCGTCCTCATGGCTTCTATTGCCTTAATTGTTGCAGCGATCGCTATTATCTTAATTGCCATGACTATGAACAGCAATGATAGCAGTTCAGGCGGTGGTGGTGGTGGCGGTGGAAATAGTTCTTCTGGTGGTGGTGGCTTCTGGAATTTCTTTTGGTTCTTCGACTTTGGATCTAACCGCAGAGACTACTATAACCAAGGTTCACCACGCTCCTCCAAAAGAAATCAACAGGCAGAAAAAGAGCGGTCTGTTAAAGAAGAGATGAATTTCTTGGAGTCAATTTTCTCATTTTTGTTTGGTGATGGCAACCCAAACTCTGATCTAGAAAAACGCCGCTGGCAAGAAATTGGCACTGCTATTTTGAGCTCAAAAGGTGCTGTTGCCGCCGAACAAATCGCACCCTATCTTGACAATCTTGGTGAAGAGTACAATCGCGAGTCTGAGGATTATATGCTTCCCGTACTCACCAAATTTGACGGACGCCCAGAAGTCAGCAATGATGGCGAAATTGTCTATCACTTCCCAGAATTACAGACAACAGCACGAGAGCAGTCAGCGCCTTCTGTAGCAGCAGATTATCTACGAGAGCAGCTTTGGCGCTTTAGTCATGCCTCTAGTGGGAAAATTATGATGTCTTTGGGATTAGGTGCGCTCAATATTGTTGGGGCATTGGTTTTGGGTTCTTTGTTAAAAGGTGGCGTTGCCGCACAATTGGGAGGACTTGTTGCCTTTGTCAATTCAATTTATTGGATTTTGCTTGCCTATGGCATTGGCTTTCTGGCAATTCCACTGATTCGCTATTTCTGGATTCAACTCAAAAATCAGCGCATTGAAGCGAGAAATTATACACGCCAGCAACAAGCTATTGTCTTGAAGCAGCCTGAAGCAGCTTTACAGAAAAAGATGGCATATGCTCAACAGTTTGCCGCTCAAAACATTATCAATGCTGACAATTTGGCTTACACCAGTGAAAAAGATTTGCTCGATCAAGACCTAGAACAATCCGATAAAATTGATGCTGAATGGAGAAAACGTTTGGAGAGTTAAAGCTAAAAATAAATTCTCAATTTCCGCCCTTTTTACCTAAAGGTGATCTAGTAGAGATGTACCCTTGAGGCGTCTCTACTAGTAATGAATAATTCAGATAAATATTTAGCAAGGTTGATATCTATGGAATTCGAGCTAAGGTCGCATTTTGGTAATAGTGATCTAAGATTTGCTGATAATTAACACCCTGAGTCGCTAAATTATGAGCCCCCCATTGACTTAAGCCTAAACCGTGACCAAAGCCGCGTCCGCTGACTTGGAAGCCGTCGCCTGCTGGGTTAACTACAAATAGAGTGCTTTTCAGGTCGAGAGTATTGCGTAAATCACTGCCACTGATCCGTTTGGTGGCGCGATCGCCTTTTACTAACATTGTGACAACTCTACCCTGTGGTGTCGTCCGCTCGGCTCTCATCTCAATCACATTGCCAACACCGGAAATGAGGCTGCTTAATTGGCTACGGGAAAAACTTTTTGTCCATTCAAATACGGGTGCACCTTGGTCATAATCAGCGACACCACGCAAATATGGTAAGGTTTGCTTCCAGATATCTTCGACATTTTCCGTATGTCCTCCCGAAGACGAATGGAACACCGCCAGAATCACCTTACCGCCATAAATCATCACTTGTCCAGCAGTGGCATCAACCGCTTGATGAGTTGGCAAGGCTTCGCTTTCCACACCCTTATAAACTTGCCAAGTCGTCGTATCACCTAAATCAAAAACCGTGTTGCCTGAAATCGAACGCTTATAGAGGGCGTAGGAACGAGCCGCAACTGCCTGCGCCTTGAGGGCTTCTAGGGGCCAAGTGGGGAACATTTCCGAGCCGAGGACGCTGTAGAGATAGTCTTCTAAGTTGACGTAATTGACGGCAGTTAAGCCGCCACTAGTGGGAACTAATTCCGTACGTCCTCTGTACCAGCGATCGCCTATCCAGACTACACCATTAGCCGTCGGTTCGATCCATAACCGTTGCGATCGCCATTGTCCTAGGGCAACATTACCACCACTGCCTTGAGCATTAAAAGCATTCAGGGGTGCTAATTCTCCAACTTGCTGACCAGCACCATCACGGATAACCGCCTTAGTTGAACTACCGACTTGTACCCGACTCACACCTTCTTTAATCGCTACTCGTAATTCTGTTGCTGCCTGCGCTGGACTAACCAAAACCACCCACAATATAAAGGAGAGCCACCAATGATGTCCTCCCCATAAAATTACTTGCTTTAAAATTAATCTCACAGAAGCGGATAATGGTTTGGATGCCATGTTTAAAATTTCCTCACAAAGGCGATTGTTTTCGTTTTGGGGATGGGCAGCTATTGAATCTTAATGAAAACCAGGTTGAGATTAGTATTCAAGATGCTGGAGCGAAAATCCGCCGGGATTGATTTTTGGGGCACAGATGCAGGGAATAGTGGGTTCTCTCCAGATTTTTACGTCCTAAGTTAGATGCATCCGGACACATTTAGTCCTAGGGTTTTGAGCACTTTAACATAGAACTTTAACTTGTTTTTTGATGTTTGAACGATGGGATGTGTTCCGCAAAACCAAAAAAAGACGATTTTGGCGAACAGACAGGTTGGTTTGAGTACTCTGGAATGAGCTGTGTACGATGGTAAAGGGAAAGAAGTCTTTCCCGAAATGAGCTAAAAAGGCATTCGAGAGTGCAAATAACGTTTTTAGGAACCAGTTCCGGAGTACCAACGCGATCGCGTAATGTTTCTAGTGTGGCGCTGCGCCTCCCCCAAAGGGCAGAGGTTTGGCTGTTTGACTGTGGTGAAGGCACTCAACATCAAATCCTGCGTAGCGAAATCAGAGTTAGTCAGATTAGTCGCATTTTCATCACCCATATGCACGGTGACCATATTTATGGCTTGATGGGACTGTTAGCAAGTTGTGGTTTGGCAGGAAATACGGATCGTATTGATATTTATGGTCCACCGGAGTTGAATGACTATCTGCGTGCTGGCAAGAAGTACTCCCAAACTAACTTTTCCTATCCGGTTCAAGTTCATACCGTTAGTCCGGGCATTGTTTACGAGGATGCCGAATTTACGGTGAGTTGTCTTAGTTTAAAACATCGGGTTCCGGCTTTTGGTTATCGGGTCGAGGAAAAAGACCGTACTGGGCGTTTTGATGTGGAAAAAGCGACGGCTTTGGGCATTCCTTCTGGTCCTTTGTATGGCAAGCTAAAAAAGGGTGAAACGGTTACACTGCCTGATGGGCGTCAGATTTTGGGAACTGATTTATGTGGGGAAACTGAAGTTGGTCGTAAGCTGATTTATTGTACCGATACGATTTTTTGTGAGAATGCGGTGGAATTGGCGCAAGATGCTGATCTGTTGATTCATGAGGCGACGTTTGCCCATCAAGATGCTCAGTTAGCATTTGAGGCGTTGCATTCTACCTCGACGATGGCGGCACAGGTGGCTTTGAGTGCGGGGGTGAGGCAGTTGATTATGACTCATTTTAGCCCCCGCTATGCGCCAGGGAATGCCGTTGGATTAGATGATTTGTTAGAGGAGGCACGGGCAATTTTTCCACGTACCAAGTTGGCTTATGATTTTTTGACTTATGATGTGCCTCGGCGCTTGGCAAAGGTTGTTGAATAATTGAATGTTGGCGTTGCTGCTAGGTAGGATTTATGATGCGGTGTCGCTATGTCTAGCTTAACTGGGTTTGGATAGGCGATCGCGTATTGCCTGTAACCGCCCCCTACTATTAACAGGATCTCGTGGCGCCGGTAGTTCTGTATTGGGCCAGTTTGGCAAGTCATTGCAAGGACACAACTCAGGCGGCTACCAATAGTAATCATGGGGTACAGGCATTTCACAACGGGCGCAAGGATCAATATCCCACTTGGGGGATAACAACTCGCGAATCGTTTCTTGTGTGCCTTCTAGGTGGCAGTCGCCGCTTTCGGGTGAGAGTAGTTGCTGCCAGATTTGTTCAAATTGATCACTATAGCGATCGCCTGCAATCACTGGTTGCGGTAGTACGCTAGAGTTACCGTTACGGATTACAACTTTTTTGCCTAGCTGAAACCAATAGGCAAGGTAGCGTTTAACTTGTTGTTCAGATGCCATACAGGTAATTCAGTATTGAGTGTTGAGTAGTCGCAGCTTGCTAAAACCTTTGACTCTTGTTTTTTCTATGGTAGCGGTGATCCCAGGCTACTGAGGTTAAGAACATGACCACCTGTGACTAAGTAGACTGGATTAGCCATGCTGCCGAGACGACGGGTTAGGTCACCAAGGCGATCGCGAAATTGTCTGCCAATGGGATATGCTGGCACAACTCCCCATCCTGTCTCTTCCGCCACAAAAATTATTGTTGCTGTGACTTGTTTCAGGCTGTCTAAGAATTCTTGTAAGGTTGTTTGCCACTCAACCGTATCTTGGTCAAGGCAATTAGCAACCCAGGTTCCCAAAGAGTCAACCAACAGGCAGCAAATGACCGTTGAATACTCTTGAATTGTAGTGGTTAGGTCGATTGGGATTAATAAGGTTTTCCAGTCTGCTGGGCGCCTTGAGGAGTGTTTGGCAATTCGGGCAAGCCATTCTGTATCATCTGGGTCTGTTTTTGCGGTTGCTATATAAAATACGGGTAAGCTTGTCTGTGTCGCTAGTTGTTCTGCCCATTCACTTTTTCCAGAGCGAGATGGTCCTGTTACTAGGATGATGGCATTGTTGGGCATTGGTTTTTATTAATCTGTTTGGTTAAGAAATTACAATAAGCCACAAGGGCTTTTGTCAAGAAATGCGCGGCTGGGTAGGTGTTTTTTTGAAGGGTTCGATTTTTGGGGCTGTATGCCTTATCGGGTAAGAGTTGCAGCTTTTTGTCTTTTCTATTCAGTCGCGCAACTGCTAAAATGCCTGTGGTGATTGGTTTTTAGAGTATTTTTAATTTTGGCTCTTGCTTAATTGATGGCTGAAATGCAATAATTGAATTCAGTCGCGTAAACGCACCTTGAAAACTAAATACACTATGGGTTTGAAAAGGTTGCTCTCTCAATTACACAAAATCCCTTTTAGGGATTGAAACAGCCACCTGCCTCGCTCCCGATGGCAAAGTATCCCTACTCTCAATTACACAAAATCCCTTTTAGGGATTGAAACATTTGCTTGCCATTACTCTACACGGGCAAGCTGTCGCAACTCTCAATTACACAAAATCCCTTTTAGGGATTGAAACCAGATTTCAGGGGGCATCATCTTAGGCAGTCGAATCTCTCAATTACACAAAATCCCTTTTAGGGATTGAAACAGGATTCGTCGAAATTTGAACGATGATTACCAGACTCTCAATTACACAAAATCCCTTTTAGGGATTGAAACAAGGAGGCAATTGTGTTTGTCGCCGTCACCGCTACTCTCAATTACACAAAATCCCTTTTAGGGATTGAAACTGCAAGTTTTGCGATCGCAGAAATACCTTTATTTACTCTCAATTACACAAAATCCCTTTTAGGGATTGAAACTTTTGTTTTGACTGTGAGGCAGGGATAGGAATTGCTCTCAATTACACAAAATCCCTTTTAGGGATTGAAACTTAAATGTTTGAAGATGTCCACCTAACCCGATTGGCTCTCAATTACACAAAATCCCTTTTAGGGATTGAAACTGACCTGACAGGCTCAATAGTTGCTGATCTTTATCAGGTACTCTCAATTACACAAAATCCCTTTTAGGGATTGAAACGACCAAGAGGACTTCTTTGCTGCTCCGGCGGAAGTGTCATCTCTCAATTACACAAAATCCCTTTTAGGGATTGAAACTTAGCCGGTATTCCTTGCTTCCATCGCTCCTGAGCCCTCTCTCAATTACACAAAATCCCTTTTAGGGATTGAAACCAGGCTCCGTCGGGACATAGCCCTCTTCATTAACTCTCAATTACACAAAATCCCTTTTAGGGATTGAAACGCGGACTGGACGACGACAACCGGGGGGCTGATTCTCTCTCAATTACACAAAATCCCTTTTAGGGATTGAAACCGTGCGTACAACCGTACTATCGACGTTCCTGGTGGGCTCTCAATTACACAAAATCCCTTTTAGGGATTGAAACAAGCTCAAATAAACCCGTACTCATAGGAAGTACCTCTCAATTACACAAAATCCCTTTTAGGGATTGAAACTACAAAGAATAGTTTTGAGCAGAATTCTACAAAGTTTCTCTCAATTACACAAAATCCCTTTTAGGGATTGAAACAACGATCGTTGCCTTGCCGTTAGGAATTGCACCCTCTCAATTACACAAAATCCCTTTTAGGGATTGAAACAGGAATTGCACCTCTATAAGGAACGGGAAATTCACTCTCTCAATTACACAAAATCCCTTTTAGGGATTGAAACAACTTGGCACTCACGAAGGTGAAGCTCTTGGGCTCTCTCAATTACACAAAATCCCTTTTAGGGATTGAAACTTAAAGAATGAAACGGTGTTTTTATTTCTTTTGTTGAACTCTCAATTACACAAAATCCCTTTTAGGGATTGAAACGTTACGCAGGAGCGCAAGTTCATGTCTCGGCTTTGTTGCCTCTCAATTACACAAAATCCCTTTTAGGGATTGAAACGTATATGTTGATGCGGCAACAAAATTCTCAGGAATCTGCTCTCAATTACACAAAATCCCTTTTAGGGATTGAAACAAGAGCCGGGGAGGAAAGCCAAATATCTTGATCGGAGCTCTCAATTACACAAAATCCCTTTTAGGGATTGAAACTGGTACTTTCCGGTCGGTAAGCCTAGTTGGGCTGCGTACCCTCTCAATTACACAAAATCCCTTTTAGGGATTGAAACAAAAATTCTCGTAGTGCTTACACTAAGAAAGGGGAACTCTCAATTACACAAAATCCCTTTTAGGGATTGAAACCTGTTTTTGTGGCAGTTAGCAACGGACTTATTACCCTCTCAATTACACAAAATCCCTTTTAGGGATTGAAACACTCTAATATTTCCAAAAGCCGTTGGGATATTATCCTCTCAATTACACAAAATCCCTTTTAGGGATTGAAACGAAAGAAATCACTTTTTGGCAGGCATTAATGCTACTCTCAATTACACAAAATCCCTTTTAGGGATTGAAACGAAAGAAATCACTTTTTGGCAGGCATTAATGCTACTCTCAATTACACAAAATCCCTTTTAGGGATTGAAACAAGAATATGAAAAGATTCTAAATCGGTGACATCACCTCTCAATTACACAAAATCCCTTTTAGGGATTGAAACGTTTTCCGATGTGTAGCGACAAGGCATTCCGTCCCTCTCAATTACACAAAATCCCTTTTAGGGATTGAAACAAAACTAAGCATTGCATCAATTATTTCCTGAATAACTCTCAATTACACAAAATCCCTTTTAGGGATTGAAACCTGCTACCGTAACTTTAAGAACAATTGGTAAACTACCTCTCAATTACACAAAATCCCTTTTAGGGATTGAAACGCTTATTGTTTTTACTTCCCATTGATTTTTACTGTGCTCTCAATTACACAAAATCCCTTTTAGGGATTGAAACTTTGTTGACGACAACTATCAGTTTTGCGTTGGGTACTCTCAATTACACAAAATCCCTTTTAGGGATTGAAACAAAACTAAGCATTGCATCAATTATTTCCTGAATAACTCTCAATTACACAAAATCCCTTTTAGGGATTGAAACGCTTATTGTTTTTACTTCCCATTGATTTTTACTGTGCTCTCAATTACACAAAATCCCTTTTAGGGATTGAAACTTTGTTGACGACAACTATCAGTTTTGCGTTGGGTACTCTCAATTACACAAAATCCCTTTTAGGGATTGAAACTTTGTTGACGACAACTATCAGTTTTGCGTTGGGTACTCTCAATTACACAAAATCCCTTTTAGGGATTGAAACGGAGGCATTAAAATTGTGGAAGAAGATTGGTTTTATGCTCTCAATTACACAAAATCCCTTTTAGGGATTGAAACTGATCTAAATGTTGGGGAATTTGCGATCGCACTGTCCTCTCTCAATTACACAAAATCCCTTTTAGGGATTGAAACAGTGCTTTAATTGTAAATAAAGCTTGACTCATTCTCTCTCTCAATTACACAAAATCCCTTTTAGGGATTGAAACAACACTATCAACAGTTTTTCCTGATACTGATATTGCTCTCAATTACACAAAATCCCTTTTAGGGATTGAAACCACCAGTGGGATTCCCGAACCAGGGGCAAGGGCCTCGCCTCTCAATTACACAAAATCCCTTTTAGGGATTGAAACTTTACAGCGGCGATATTGACAGGGCCATCATACAAGCTCTCAATTACACAAAATCCCTTTTAGGGATTGAAACAGCACGAAAAAGTCTCTAACCGTAGACGTGATTGCTCTCAATTACACAAAATCCCTTTTAGGGATTGAAACAACGCATTGAGAATGCAATAAACAGCGCTCTTGACTCTCAATTACACAAAATCCCTTTTAGGGATTGAAACCTAGTTGACCGCTTAAGCTCTATAAACACTACCCTCTCAATTACACAAAATCCCTTTTAGGGATTGAAACGCACAATTTGAGGAGGAGATTCCGTATCCAAATGACTCTCAATTACACAAAATCCCTTTTAGGGATTGAAACCCAAATGGGCAGCGCTCATGGAATGGGCAGCAGTAAACTCTCAATTACACAAAATCCCTTTTAGGGATTGAAACGCGGCATTATGACCTTTGTCGCCGACCGACTTAATCTCTCAATTACACAAAATCCCTTTTAGGGATTGAAACGATGAATTCTCTTGCTCGATTTACAGAAGAGAGGGCTCTCAATTACACAAAATCCCTTTTAGGGATTGAAACCTCGTTGCCCCCGATGTAGCTGTCGAGTCCTTCTGACCCTCTCAATTACACAAAATCCCTTTTAGGGATTGAAACGCTTTAGCCGGCAACCAGTTAGACCCAATGGCAGCTCTCAATTACACAAAATCCCTTTTAGGGATTGAAACTTGCCATTTCTCCCATTCGCGAGCATTGCGAAAGCTCTCAATTACACAAAATCCCTTTTAGGGATTGAAACAAGGTATTAGCGCCAATGCTGGGTATTTTGGTGGCACTCTCAATTACACAAAATCCCTTTTAGGGATTGAAACGGGGCATATTGTGCTAGCCGTAGGTTACAACGAGAGGGGACTCTCAATTACACAAAATCCCTTTTAGGGATTGAAACATTTTAACTTCTACAGGGAAATGAGCAAACCAGCGCTCTCAATTACACAAAATCCCTTTTAGGGATTGAAACTGAAGCTACATCAGACCTAGGGCGTGTCATCAATTGTGTAAACTAGGATGAGTGAGGCTTAAAATAAGTAAACTAGAATAACCATGACAAAACGACGTTATGCACTGCGCGATGACCAGTGGGAGAGGATCAAAAACCTGTTGCCTGGACGCATTGGCTATGTAGGGCGTAACAGCTAAAGATAATCGCTTGTTTGTCGAAGCCGTGTTGTATCGCTATCGGGCAGGCATACCCTGGCGAGACCTGCCAGCAAGATTTGGCGATTTCCGGGTGGTTCACACACGTTTCAGTCGCTGGTCAAAAACAGGGGTGTGGGAACGATTGTTTGAGCATTTAGCGGACGATGCCGACAACGAATACGCGATGATTGACTCCACCATCGTCCGCGCTCACCAACACAGTGCGGGGGCAAAGGGGGGGAGCCAGAATCAGAAGCGATTGGTCGCAGCCGAGGTGGACTAAGCACCAAGATTCATGCGGTCGTGGATGCCTTGGGCAATCCTTTGAGCTTTCACCTCACCTGCGGACAAGCCAGTGACCTTGAGGGAGCTGACCAACTCTTACCCTTAGTGGTTGCTGACACAGTGATTGGGGATAAGGGGTACGATGCTTGTCAACGAGTAATTGAACCACTCCAAGCTCAGGGCAAAACAGTTGTGATTCCTCCCAAACGCAACCCTAAGAACTGGCGGGAGTATGACAAAGAGTTGTACAAAGCTCGCCACCTCATCGAAAACTTCTTTGCCAAACTTAAGCAGTATCGAGGGATTGCGACCCGCTATGATAAACGCGCTGCTAACTTTCTGAGTGCAATTTATCTAGCAGCTTCCGTAATTTGGCTCAATTGATGACACGGCATAAGTGGTATCCAAAATAAAACTCTCAATTACACAAAATCCCTTTTAGGGATTGAAACGGCAAACTCAATCGGAAGTGATAGCACTCCACCACTCTCAATTACACAAAATCCCTTTTAGGGATTGAAACGAGAATAGTTTTATCGCTAACGTTTTGGCGCAAACTCTCAATTACACAAAATCCCTTTTAGGGATTGAAACGGACACCACAACTGACACTGGTTGGATTTTTGGAGCAAACTCAACTCTCAATTACACAAAATCCCTTTTAGGGATTGAAACACTGGAAAACCGCAGGCGGCACAACCTTCTGTCCTCTCAATTACACAAAATCCCTTTTAGGGATTGAAACTTTTTCTAGGATGCGCGATCGCTTACCCCCATAACTCTCAATTACACAAAATCCCTTTTAGGGATTGAAACTTGCAATTAAATCGCCATTGGCTAATTGACGAAACCTCTCAATTACACAAAATCCCTTTTAGGGATTGAAACGCTGCCAATACCAGTTTATCTTGAACATGATTTGGCACTGGTACTCTCAATTACACAAAATCCCTTTTAGGGATTGAAACTTAAATTTAAGGGACAAACCTATACCTGTGATCTCTCAATTACACAAAATCCCTTTTAGGGATTGAAACTCCTACACTTCCACTATAAGAAGTGTGTTTTTCGACTCTCAATTACACAAAATCCCTTTTAGGGATTGAAACACGTGAGAGCGAATCACTACTCGGCTTGTTCCACCGGGATTACTCTCAATTACACAAAATCCCTTTTAGGGATTGAAACAGCCAAACTGGGACTAGAGGATTTATATCCTGACACCTCTCAATTACACAAAATCCCTTTTAGGGATTGAAACTACGAGATTTGCGCGACGGGCTGGAGGTGTGGGGTGAACTCTCAATTACACAAAATCCCTTTTAGGGATTGAAACGGCATACTCACGCCACCACAACAGCAACAACCACACTCTCAATTACACAAAATCCCTTTTAGGGATTGAAACTTCAAGACTTACCTCTTCAATTATCTTCTGAATACTCTCAATTACACAAAATCCCTTTTAGGGATTGAAACATCCGCATTTGTGGTGTGATATGGAGCGATCGCATCTCTCAATTACACAAAATCCCTTTTAGGGATTGAAACCTACAAATACTCCTTTTTGTGTATTTTCCCCATAAACTCTCAATTACACAAAATCCCTTTTAGGGATTGAAACTCAAGGAAGGCGATCGCTGGGCAAGCTTCAAGCTGACTTTCAATTACACAAAATCCCTTTTAGGGATTGAAACGAGGTGTTCTGTTGATTTTCAATCTTTAAAAAGCTCTCAATTACACAAAATCCCTTTTAGGGATTGAAACGAATTGTGAAAAACAAAGACACCGAATAGGGGTACTCTCAATTACACAAAATCCCTTTTAGGGATTGAAACGGGATTAGCAGGCACTCCCACGGCTGAAACTTCTACTCTCAATTACACAAAATCCCTTTTAGGGATTGAAACTCGGGGTCAACCGTGACGGGTCTTCCCCTACCACGTCTCTCAATTACACAAAATCCCTTTTAGGGATTGAAACATTCTGCGTACCAGCAACGCCATTAACACCCAACTCTCAATTACACAAAATCCCTTTTAGGGATTGAAACATTCTGCGTACCAGCAACGCCATTAACACCCAACTCTCAATTACACAAAATCCCTTTTAGGGATTGAAACAAACTTGTACTTGGAGCTGGAATGAGTGTAGCCCTCTCAATTACACAAAATCCCTTTTAGGGATTGAAACCACTAGGGCTATTTCAGAGGGAATAAACTGTGCAAGTCCTCTCAATTACACAAAATCCCTTTTAGGGATTGAAACATAATCGCCATTGCGCCCCTGAACTAAAGCGCGGCTCCTCTCAATTACACAAAATCCCTTTTAGGGATTGAAACTTACGTTAACCAACAATTTTGGAGGGCGCAAGCCGCTCTCAATTACACAAAATCCCTTTTAGGGATTGAAACTTTGCTTGTGGCAATTCACGGACGATAGCAACGTCTCTCAATTACACAAAATCCCTTTTAGGGATTGAAACGGGATTGTGGCAATGCCAGGACGGAGATTTGAACTCCCTCTCAATTACACAAAATCCCTTTTAGGGATTGAAACCACGTTCCATCAACTTAGGAACAAGCACTTTCTATCTCTCAATTACACAAAATCCCTTTTAGGGATTGAAACTTGATCCAGTTCTAGGGCGTGAAACATCAAGCCCTCTCAATTACACAAAATCCCTTTTAGGGATTGAAACGCAGGTGATTAATTTGCAAGGCACTGATATCTGCAACTCTCAATTACACAAAATCCCTTTTAGGGATTGAAACATAATTAGATATGAGGACAACTCAGTACAATCAACTCTCAATTACACAAAATCCCTTTTAGGGATTGAAACGATATTTCGACGATCCTTCCAATCCTGCATTTCCCTCTCAATTACACAAAATCCCTTTTAGGGATTGAAACAATAATAATATCCCCTGGCTTAGTCTGACTTTCAGGGATCTCTCAATTACACAAAATCCCTTTTAGGGATTGAAACAGGATTTAAACGAAACGAAAACGGGTGCATTCCAACTCTCAATTACACAAAATCCCTTTTAGGGATTGAAACATTGGAACAACTCTAATCGAACTTAAAGCCAACGGATCAAGCCTCTCAATTACACAAAATCCCTTTTAGGGATTGAAACAAGTATATAGAAGCTGATAACAATCGAAATTCTCTCAATTACACAAAATCCCTTTTAGGGATTAAAACGGATCGAATTGCCCCTTGCCCCGATTCGGCGCGCTTAGTTAAGTGGGACTGGTCACTGCCGCGGTATCCCCCTCATCGCTTTCGCGGGATACCGTTCTGGCGTGAGTACCCCGCGCTTCGGATGATCAAGATACGCTGTCGATGCGAATAAATTAAAGACAATCGCCTTTATTCCCCAACAAAAAATCCCTTTTAGGGATTGAAACGTGTTAAATGAAAGAGTTGGTGATTTGATACAGTGGCATGAGAATCCATGAAACCAAAACTGCAACCTCAAGAGATAGCACTAGAGCGCATGGGAGAACCTCAAACAGGCGCTCACCAAAATAATGTCAGTACGGGACAAACTGATACAGGGGAAGATTCTGGGCGTCAGAGAGAAGCCGGTGAGCCGTCTTTTTCCTTGGCGGTACAAACCTTTGCTGCCCGTAAACAGCAAGGACCGCCAACGCTACCAAAGTTGAAACCGCTGAATATCAGCGAACATCGTCATGCGGCAAACCCAGCCTTAGCGATGAATTTGCTCCAAGAGATTGAAGAAATTGTCGCTCGTTGGCAGACGGAGTTACAAACGATTGTGCGGCAAATTCAAGATATTTATATTGAAGGTCCAATTGTTGATGGTTGGTTGGAATCTCATGCCCGTGATGCTCAAGAAGCCCAAGGCACGGTACGTCCGACGACTGTTGACAGGTTGATGGATTATGTGGCAGAAGAGTGGCAAGCTGAGGGAGATGTGACGTTGGAATCTCCTCGCACAGGTTATCGGCTTTGTGGGTTGGATGCTTCTGGTCAGTTTTGGGCGCGTCCTTGTCCACCAGATCAAGTTGTTAGTGTTAGTTTAGCGATCGCACGTCATCAAAAACTACGGCAACTTTTAACCCGCAAGCAAGAGTTAGAAACTCGTCTTAGCCAACTAGCAGAAACCCTGATTGTAATGCACTCTCATTTGAGTAAGGATTAAAACTAGAGAAAATTCGGATACCACGCCTTGGCAATTTGCCAGGTAGGCAGGTTAGAACGTTAGAGAGGCTAAAAGGCGATTTGAAGAGCTACCGTGCTTTACCATCGCTCTTAATTTGTGTCAGCACTCTACCCTAAACCTTGCATATGCCTGTCCCTGATGTTTCTGCTATTATCTGCACTTACAATCGCGAGGAGTATTTAGGCGAAGCCATTGATAGCTTGCTACGGCAAGATTTTGGCAATTATGAAGTGATTATAGTCGATAATGCCTCTAGCGATCGCACTCGTGAGCTGGTGGAAGCGCGGCTAAAAAGTCCACAACTCAACTATGTTTACGAACCGACGATGGGCTTATCTGTCGCCCGCAACACGGGTGCAAGAGAAGCCTTGGCACCGATTTTAGCTTACTTGGATGATGATGCTGTCGCTAGTCCTTTGTGGTTGCAGGCAATTGCTGAGGCGTTTGGGCAAAATGATCAATTAGCGATCGCAGGTGGTAAAGTTACTCTTTTATTACCAGATGGCTGCAATGTTCCGCAGTGGTTATCACCAGAATTAACTGGGACTTTAGGAGCTTATGATCTCGGCGATACCGTTGTTTATATCAATCATCCTAGTTTGACTCCACGAGGTTTAAATTACTCAATTCGCCGCACTTTTCTCGAAGAAATTGGCGGTTTTGATATCAATCTTGGTCGAATTGGCAAAAACTTATTATCAAATGAAGAGTTACATATGACAGAACTCGCCCTCCAACAAGGGTGGCAGGTTGCTTATCTTCCTAATGCTTTAGTTGCTCATCATGTTGCTCCTGAACGTCTCCATCCTAGCTGGTTTTTAAATCGTGGTTGGTGGCAAGGTATTAGTGAATGTTATCGCGAACAACTTACTAACCGTGCTGGATCTGCACAGTTATTATGGGGAGGAGAACGTCTGGTACGTGGGCTGTATAAGTCGCTTAAATATGTGGGTAAGCCGGCAATAAGTTTTGATAATTTAGTCTATGCTTATGGTCAAATTGGCTATTTAAATGCAGCAATCCAAGGAATGTTGAAAAAGCCAAAACTTGCGGCTAGTCCTCGGCATTTAATTGATCATGAGGAAGATGTTTAAGTTCTTGATTTTTTAAGATTGATTTAAAAAATAGCGAGATTTTTAATTAATGATGTCTATTGACTTTAATATTCCAGTCTCAGTATTAATTCCAGCCAAAAATGAAGAGGCAAATTTAGCAGCTTGTTTAGAAAGTGTAGCTAGGGCAGATGAAATATTTGTAGTTGATTCTCAAAGTAGCGATCGCTCTTTAGAAATTGCCAAAAGTTACGGGGCAAACATTGTCCAATTTTATTTTAATGGATGCTGGCCTAAAAAGAAAAACTGGAGCTTAGAAAATCTAACTTTTCGCAATGAATGGGTACTAATCGTTGATTGTGATGAACGTATTACTCCAGAACTTTGGCAAGAAATAGCTTTAGCAATCCAAAATCCCAAATTCGAGGGCTACTACATCAATCGAAAGGTTTTCTTTTTGGGCAAATGGATTCGTTATGGTGGCAAATATCCCGACTGGAATCTGCGTTTATTTAAGCATAAACAAGGGCGCTATGAAAATCTGAATACTGAAGAAATTAAAAATACTGGTGATAATGAAGTCCATGAACACGTGATTTTAGACGGTGCAGTTGATTACCTCAAAAATGATATGTTACATATTGATTTTAGGGATATTTATCATTGGTTGGAACGGCATAATCGCTATTCAAATTGGGAGGCGCGTGTTTATCTTAATTTAATTAATGGTAAAGATGATTCTGGGACAATTGGCGCTAATTTTTTTGGCGATGCTGTACAGCGCAAACGTTTTTTAAAAAAGCTTTGGGTCAGATTACCATTGAAACCGACTTTACGGTTTCTTTTATTTTACATCATCCGACTAGGATTTTTAGATGGAAAAGCTGGTTATATTTATGGACGCTTATTGAGTCAATATGAGTATCAAATTGGGGTGAAACTTTATGAGTTGCGTCAATTTGGGGGACAGCTTAATGTTACTAAGGCAAAGGATATGGTTGAGGACTAAAGATTAATGATTGATCAAAAACCAATTTTGGATGCGCCGCCTTTAGTTGATTTGCAAAAGTATGACCCCTCTCAATATGACCGGGGGCGTCCTGGATGGTTAGTATTATTATGGTGGTTGGTACAAGCGATCGCATTTCCCCTCAGTCTTCACACTTTTAATGGCTTTCGTTGTTGGCTTTTGCGCTTGTTTGGGGCAAAGATTGGCATAGGTGTTGTGATTCGACCAACTGCCCGTTTTACCTATCCTTGGAAAGTCGAAATCGGTGACTACAGTTGGATTGGCGATGATGTTGTTTTTATAGTCTTGATCTAATTAAATTGGGTTGTCACTGCGTGATTTCTCAAGAATGTTATCTCTGTACAGGTAGTCATAATATTCAAGATTCAGCCTTTGCTCTTGTCACAGCTCCGATTACTATTGGTAATGGTGTTTGGGTGGCTACCGATTGTTTTATTGCTCCAGGTATTGCCATCGGTGCTAATGCGGTAATTGGTGCAAAAAGTAGTGTTTTTAAAAATATTCCCGCCCAACAAGTATGTTGGGGGACGCCAGCACATCCCCAT
>JAPJYX010000195.1:0-26168 GCA_030503985.1 Himalopsyche tibetana
GGGGCGAGTAGGAACGAAGTTCATCAAGGTGGTTTGATTGATATTGCCATCTGTTCCTCGCAGTCGTCCTTCTTTGGTTAAGCGATGCCAGAGTGCGGTATCTGGGAGTGCTTGGAGCATACTAAATACGGCGGTGGGAATATTTGTCTGTTCGACAAATTTGACGATGCGTCCACCTGCTCCGGTTTTTTCACCATCGAAACCGATGATGAATCCCGCCATGACGCGGATACCGGATTTGGCAATTCTATCTACAGCTTCACTGAGGGAACTGCGAGTATTTTGGTGCTTTTGGGTGAGCGCAAGGCTTTCTTCGTCGGGAGTTTCAATTCCTAAGAATACGGCTCCAAAATTACATTTAACCATCTCATCCATCAATTCTTGGTCGTTGGCTAAATCGACTGATGCTTCGGTGGCGAAGGAGAAGGGATACTTATGTTCGATCATCCACGGGAGGAGTTCTTTTAAGAACAGTTTGACATTCCGTTTATTGCCGATAAAGTTGTCATCCACCATGAAAATACTCCGCCGCCAACCCAATTCGTAGAGATAATCGAGTTCTTTGAGCAGTTGTTCTGGTGCTTTAGTGCGAGGTTTGCGACCGTATAAGACGATGATATCGCAGAACTCACACTGGAATGGACAGCCGCGCGAAAATTGGACGGACATATCCTGATATGCGTCGAATTCCAATAATTCAAATCGGGGTACGGGAGTGGTAGTAACATCAGGGCGTTCGCCATTAGGAGCGCGGAAAGTACCCGACATTTGTCCCTGATTCACCGCTTCAACAAATAGCGGTAAGGTTAATTCACCTTCATCTAAAATTAAATAATCTGCGCCGACATTGGCGACTTCATTGGGTAAGGCGGTAGCGTAAGGTCCCCCCACAGCCACCCGTTTACCCCGCCGTTTCGCTTCCTGAATCTGCGCGAGTAAATCCGGCTTTTGAACAATCATCGCCGAACAGATCACCATTTGGGACCAATCCCATTCTGCTTCGGTGACTTCGCGGACATTCAAATCTACCAGCTTATAATTCCATTCTTGAGGGAGAATTGCGGCGACTGTGACTAAGCCCAATGGTGGTAACATGGCTTTACGACCAGTCAGTTCGATCGCCTTTTCAAACGACCAAAAACTCTTAGGGAAGCGGGGATAGAGGAGTAGAACGTTCATAATAAAATCTCCAAACAACGGCATTCCCCGTTAGGTGGAATGATGGACGCATGTTACTTATTGACTTTAGTTTAATCGGTTTTGTTTCGATCGGGTATTACTCACGCAAAAATTTTCCGAGATTAATCAGCGCATAAATTTCTAAGTCCAACCCAATTACTCAGTGATAGAGAGCTAATCGGCGGAATATTTATGAATAATGCAATTGTGTGGCTGATGGGCGATAAACTGGGGGAACAGACGATCGCTGGCTGGAATTGGTTATGGCAAGTACCGGAAGATCCATTACCAACGGCTAAAACTAACAATGAGCTAACGTTAGAACATGCGACTCAATTACTTTGCTCGATCGGATTACGAGTTCAACAAATGGAAGGAGCGGTAAATCGAGTTCGATCGATCGCTCAAACAATTCAACGCCAATACGATCTCAAATGTCAAGAGCATCAAGAGTTAATCGGAATTGTATTAGAATATCAACGATCGCATGATACTGTAGAGGCGCGATTGACGATGGCCAAAGCGATCGGGATCGAACGGATCTTACCAGAATTGAAAGTGCGATTGGAACGTGCTCAAGCAATGTTGATTAATATTAATGAGTGTCATACTCAGGAGCAGGCGAAGTTATCTTTATTAGAGATTGAGATGGAAACTATCAAAGCTTGCATGGCGATGAATGAATCGATGGGTGGAGATCGCCATCTCGATAAGTTTCAAGATCTGACAAATCTCCAGGATAAGTTTCAAAATGTCCAAGCTGAAATGGAAGATCGTTATCAGCAGATCCAATTGATGACTCAATTATCTCAGCCATCCGATGGGGTGTTACACGAACCATTGAATCTGCAAGATATCGACAATAGAATTAGATCTATTGGTGGATAAAATCGCCAGGCTGAACGCATCAAAACTGAGAGTAGAGTTGATTAAGTAATAATAATAAGTAATAAATTTAGGTAGGGGGTTTAAACCGTTGTTGATTAGTATTGCCTGAATTACCTCTATTTTCAATTTTACGTTTTTGCATCTCGATAATATGTATTGATTTCGGTCGATTCTTTGGTGCTGACAATAGTTGTGCCAGACCTAATCCACAGAGAAAGGTACAAGCGATCGTACCGAAGATTAAATATGGATTAAATCGCGGAAACTTATTTCCAGATACTTGTGTTAAGGCAAATGACTGAAGATCTGTTAATACTTCGAGTGCTGATTGATAACGGTTCCGGTAGTCAGGACGAACCATTCGATCGATAATCTTGACTAATTTATGATCGATCTTGACATCATCTCGCCAGTTGAATTCATAACTATCGGGATCTCGATCGAGTGGAAATTCACCCGTCAGCGCTTGAATGGCAATTGCCCCAACTGCGTAGATATCACTGTTAAAGTGTGGTGCATTTTGCTCTTGCTCATAAGAAACATAACTAGCATTATTTGGATCTGGTAGATAATTTTTTGAAACATTTTGCCACGTATTTCCCAAGTCTTTAATCGCGCTAAAGCCAATTAAATTAAATCGACCATCTCGCTTAGATTTAATAATATTAGATGGATTAATATCCTGATGAATATATTTAAAGCTATGCACAAAACATAGAATCCCAATTAAATCTATCAGAAAATCAAAAATCTGTGTCTGAGTCCAACTTGAATCTGGCGTTAATTGTCGATCGAGAAATTCACCCTCAATATATTCACGCACCAAATATCTATTGCCATTTTCCTCAAATTTAGCAGCTAAAGTCGGAATTTGTGGATGCTGTCCGACTCGATAAGCGATCGATCCTTGCATTTCAAATAGCTGCTCGATCGATCGAGGAATTGAACCATCATTATTTACATACTGAATTTCTTTGATAATATATAATGGGGAATTAATTAAATCCAAATCCTCAGCTAAATATGTAATGCCAGACTTGCCTAAACCTAGAACCTGAATAATTTTGTAATGAGAGCGCAGAATATTCGACATATAACCGTGGCTAAGTCTCAGCGGAGGTAGAAGGTTTTTCGACTAGATTAGTAGTGGCTATTTTGCCAGGGTAACATTTCGATCGCCTAAAGCCAAGACTTCAGCAAATACTTACGATAATTGTGGCGATCGAGATCGTAATTTGGCTAATACATTTAGCCGATTGCAAATTCCTAAGTTCAGTATATTTACGGTCACGATGATAGTCAGCGGAAATATTTCCATAATTTGCTGGATCAAATCCTTTTCGGGCAGATATAATAATGTGGATGCTTAATTTACGACTTACGATTAGAGCGAGGTGTAAATCCTCGTTTCAATCACTAACTCCTGACTCCTGACTCCGTTAACGAATAGCAAGGGTTTAAATCCCCATCCTAATAACTCAATTATCAATTATCAATTATCAATTATCAATTAATTTAAGACTTATTTTGATGAATTCAGATAATCCTACCAAGCAAATTTCTTTTAATCTAGTCGCAATCTGTGTGTTTGCGATGACTGTTTCTAGTTTAATTATACCGCTATTCAATATTTCTTCAACGGTACCAATTTTAATTATTTTTGCGATCGTCGTCATCACCACGATCGATGGTTTCTTTCTTAAAAGTATCACAGCTACCTTATTTTTAGATGCGCTCGCCAGTACTAATCCAGCTTATCGTCAACGCATCATCGAACATGAGGCGGGACATTTTTTAGTCGCTCATTTACTCGGAATTCCGATTACTGGATATACCCTCAGCGCATGGGAGTCGTTTAAACAAGGACAGTCAGCACAAGGCGGAGTGATGTTTGCACCGCCACAACCAGATATTTCTATTCAACTCCTGCAACAATATTGTACCGTGTGGATGGCCGGAATTGCCGCCGAAAAATTAATATCAGATCGATCGGAAGGTGGTAGTGAAGATCGTCAAAAATTGCGAGGCGTATTATTTCTCGCCGGAAAACAACAGCAGGAAATAGTTCAACAGGAAAATCTCGCCGTACTTCAAGCCAAAGCTTTAATTAAAGATCATTGGGATGCTTATCAAGCCTTAGTAATTGCGATGAGTAAACGAACTGCGGTAATTGATTGTTGTGCCCAAATCGATCGATTTAAAGTTCAGAGCTAGAAGTTAGACTGATTACATACTGTTTAATCGCATTTTTCGGGTCCAGAATAATAATATCATCAAGAACAGTAATAATGGAATAGCGTATAGATATCGATCGGGTGATGTCATAAACTGGTGATAAGTAGTTATCAACCAATCACCACCAAATAAGGCAATAGTCGCGCCAGCGGCGATAAATGGTCCTAATGGTAATGGTTTTGTCAATTGATTTATACCTGCGTTTCCACCATGTTTGATCGCTGAATATCCAGCAACTACCACAAACCCGATCAGCGCGAGACTAGATGAAACAGCACCAGCTAATAAAACAACTTTCCAACTAGTCCACGCTCCAATCATCGCCATTAATTTTGCATCGCCACCACCTTGGGCTAATTGCCCCATTATCACACTACCCAGGATTTGAATAGTGTCATAAATCCAGATACCTAATACCATCCCGATCATACCTTGAATTAGGTATTCTCTGGTGCCAATAATTGAATGATTGCTATCCAAATAACCAGCCGTAGCTTGGAACACTAATCCTAAGACTAATCCCGATTGGGTAATCGGATTTGGGAGTGTCATCGTATCCAAGTCAATCAGTGTTAGTGCTAATAGCCAACACATCAACAATGAATAACCAACTGTCTGAATCGACAGTCCAAATTGATTGTAGACTAACACAAACATAACCGCAGTTATCGCTTCAATGATGGGATAACGCGGCGAGATGGGCGTGCGACAGTGACGACATTTCCCGCGTAATAATAACCATCCCAAAATCGGGATATTTTCACCCATCCCTAACTGATGAAAACATTTAGGACAGCGAGATGGTGGCCAGAGGATTGATAAACCAGCCGGAACGCGGTAAACTACAACATTGAGAAAGCTGCCGATCGCTGCACCCAGCCAAAACACTATAATTTGAACGATCAGATCGTAAATATTCACTACTTTTAATAATTGATAATTAATAATTGATAATTACCTCTCCTTTGAAGAACGACAGGATTCAATCAATGAATAACCTTGTTTGATTTCCCCCTGAAGGTCTAGTGGAATGAGATCTGCTGACTATATTGTTCCCTAAGTCGATCTACGATTTATCATCCAATTATTAATTCTCAATTCTCAATTCTCAATTATTAATTAAACTCTGCTTCCAATCGATCGACCGAAATAAAACATTCTTGAGGTAACATAATGGGGTGGCTACTAAACACCAATTTACCTCGATAACTAACCCTATTCATCGCCACCCCAGTTGGTTGTCTTCGTTGCTCTCGATCGGGATTAATCTGACAATAGAAACTATAAATATCTATTCCAGCTTTCACAAGTGCTGGATCGAAGATTCCATAGGTATCTGGAGTTGTCATTGGTACTTGAGTAGTAGCATGAGGCGGTTCGATCGTCAACACAGTATTTATGCCGTAATTATTTTCAATTATTCTAAGAGAAATTAGGTCACTTTATCTGTCCGTCGATCGATTGAATCGATCGGGTAAGCTGTTCACCATTTAATCAACATCCATCTATACCCCATCCCCTCGCAAGGGCAGCTTATCGGTGTTGTTTGATTCTTCGCAGATCGACAACCGCCCCACATCCATTTAGATTATTCCAATGCTTCGATTAATACTCGACCCATTTCCCGACAACCGACGGCGGTCATTCCTGCTGACATGATATCACCAGTTCTGTAACCTAGATCCAAAACCTGTAAAACCGCTGCTTCAATTCGATCGGCTGCACCAGATTGATTGCAGCCATAACGCAACAGCATCGCCGCACTCAGCACCTGCGCCAGGGGATTGGCTTTATCTTGTCTGGCAATATCTGGAGCCGAACCATGGACTGGTTCAAATACACCCAATCCCGTCGAACCCAAACTCGCCGAAGGTAACATCCCAATACTCCCCGTCAACATTGCTGCTGCATCAGAGAGAATATCCCCAAATAAATTACTCGTGACGATCGTATCAAACTGTTTCGGCGCACGAACTAATTGCATCGCCGCATTATCCACATACATGTGCGTCAGCTCAACATCGGGATAATTCTTCGACATTTCGATCACTCGATCGCGCCATAATTGGGATACTTCCAACACATTAGCCTTATCCACCGAACATAATTTCTTCGTCCGTTTTTGAGCAGTCTCAAATCCCACCTTGGCAATGCGATCGATCTCGCTCTCAGTATACGCCATCGTATTCACCCCCCGCTTTTCCCCCGTCTCCGTCGTAAAAATCCCCTTCGGTTCGCCAAAATAAACCCCGCCAGTCAATTCTCGCACCACCATCATATCCACCCCCTCAACGATCTCCCGTTTGAGGCTAGAAGCGTCAACAAGCTGGGGTAAAACAGCCGCAGGTCTCAAATTAGCAAATAAACCTAAACCCGCCCTCAAGCCCAATAAACCCGTCTCTGGACGCAAGTGACGCGGCAGATTATCCCACTGATAACCACCAATCGCCGCCAACAGTACCCCATCACTATTTCTACAAGTCTCTAAAGTCGCTGCTGGTAAAGGTTCTCCTGTTGCTTCGATCGCCGCCCCACCAATCAACGCTGTGGTAAATTCAAACTGGAGATCCTCTTGTTTGGCTACCACCTCCAACACATCTACAGCTACCGCCATAATTTCGGGACCAATACCATCCCCAGGTAACAGGGTGATGCGATAAGTTTGAGTCATGTTGCTTGCCTTGCGATCGATAACTTGATATTCTACTGTCGATCGGTACAAATCACTAGGCTTAACAGCTCATCTCCCAACTCCCAACTCCCAACTCCCAACTCCCATCTCCCAACTCCCAACTCCCAACTCCCAACTCCCAATGACTCACTCCAACGACGATGCCACCCGCGTGCGGGTATTAAGTGAAGCCTTGCCTTATATCCAAAAATTTGCCGGACGCACCGTGGTGGTCAAATATGGTGGTGCTGCGATGAAGGATGGCAGTCTCAAGGAAGGTGTGATTCGCGATCTCGTGTTTATGTCTTGTGTGGGGATTCGTCCGGTATTAGTTCATGGTGGAGGTCCAGAAATCAATAGCTGGCTAGAAAAAATTGGGATTGAGCCACAGTTTAAGGATGGTTTGCGGGTAACTGATGCAGCGACGATGGATGTGGTGGAGATGGTGTTAGTCGGACGGGTAAATAAGGAAATTGTCTCGCTAATTAATCAATCTGGGGGTAATGCTGTCGGCTTGTGCGGCAAAGATGGTAATTTAATTCTGGCGCGTCCCAATGGACAGGAAGGCATCGGATTCGTCGGCGAGGTGAGTGGTGTGAATGTAGATATTCTCAATACTCTCGTCAAAAGTGGCTATATTCCGGTGATATCCAGTGTCGCCGCCGATGACAATGGACAAGCTTATAATATTAACGCTGATACCGTGGCGGGTGAAATCGCCGCTGCTCTGGGAGCAGAGAAACTGATTTTGATGACGGATACTCCCGGCTTAATGCGCGATTTCAAAGATCCTGATACTTTAATTCGTCAGTTAGACATCCAAGGCGCACGCACTCTGATTGAAGATGGTACTGTCAGCGGTGGGATGATTCCCAAGCTTACCTGTTGCGTTCGCTCTCTCGCTCAAGGTGTCCGCGCCGCACACATCATCGATGGACGTTTACCCCACTCCCTACTACTAGAAATTTTCACCGATAATGGTACTGGTTCAATGATTGTCTCTTCAGGAGTTGGGCTTTAGGCTTTCTCTAGGCTTTCTCTAAGCTTTAGGGGAAAGGGGAAAGGGGAAAGGGAGCAGTGAATATTGTCTCTCAATCTCCCAGTCTCCCAGTCTCCCAGTCCCCCCCGTCTCCCAGTCCCCCAGTCTCCCAACTCCCATCTCCACACTGTGAATTCTGATACTGATTATCAATCTGGACAAATTGCCTTCGAGCGGGGAGAGTACCGCGAAGCTGTGAAATATTTCTTGACAGCGATCGCGCAGATCCAACCCAATACTAAAATTGGTGGGGAGATCCAACTCTGGCTGGCGACGGCGTATGAAGCGGCTGGACAAATCTCCGACGCTAGAGCTTTGTGTCAAAAGCTCTCCAACCATCCCAATCTCGATACTCGCCAAGCCAGCAAACAGATTCTGTACATCATGCAGGCTCCCGAATTAAGTCGGCGCGATGAATGGTTGATTAAAATCCCTGACTTGTCGCATTTAGAAGACGCAGAAGGGAATTTTGCGGTAAATAACACACCGATTTTACCGCCGAAAGCAAAGGAGAGATCGCTCGATGAAATCTATGCACCTGTAGATCTCAGCCAGGTGAATACCCAGGATAATGGATTTGTCTCGATCTCTCTTGTCTTAACATTCCTCACCCTGCTCGGATTATGGTTCGCCGCGCGATGATAATAAAATATCACCGAATCGATTCGGTGGTATCTAGATATACTGCAAACGGCTAAATATTGGACTTCGTAAATTGAGAAGCACGGGGATAGAAACCCGACTTCTTGGAGAAGTCGGGTTTCTAGGCGTACTCTAAAAAGTCTAGTTTCTAAGCGTTCTTAGTATAGATCTGCTAAAGTATTAGCTCAGATTTAAGCTTTTTTGTTTTTACCCAGAACTTCTGATTTGAAACTATCAATTTCATCAGTTAGTTCTTTGCGAGTCGAGGCTTGGAGGAGATAACGGTATACAAACCAACTAGTGTATCCAATCCCTACCAATTCAAACGTAGGTGCTAAGAGCGGAATTTCGTTAATAGCTGATAGGATTGCTAAAGTCAGCTTAACTCCCACAATTAAGCCCAACAGCAAGCCGAGACTAGTAACTAGACTCTTGTTGTTTTGATAAATCTGGGTTGCATATGTCGGTAATTCAGCAACAACGTCTAAAACTTGTTTGACACTATCTGGTAAATTAGCAGTTGACAAATCTGGTGTAACTTTGGAGATAGAAGCAGCTCCAGCATTGAGTCCTAGTGGATTTGCTGGAATATCAATGGTTACGGTTTCTGCGGATTGAGTAGATTCTTGTGTATCGCTCATAGTTTATTAATCCTTGATTTCAAAATTGATGGGGCTATCAGATTTCAATCGATCTATTCGGCTTTATGTCTCCATTGTCGCGGGTAGGTCAACGACCACAACCATTGTACCAGATAGAATCTCTTAGCTCTAATTCACCGCGCATAGTGGCAATCGAGTACATCAAGCAGATAATTAGTACTATCATACTAAATTTCTTGCTGACCGTAGCCTATTGCTAGGGCAAATGCTCCGCTACTACCAATAATTCTGATTCAAGCCGCAGACGATCGACTGAAAGTGGGTTATCATGGGAATTGCGATCGAAGTTGTTACTAAACTTATCGCCACAACCAAATCATTCATTTTTTTGGCATAGTTTTCCAATGAGTATCTCCTCCTCTACACCTACCAGCGATACCTCAGTCTGGACTAGCCTCAAACAAGCGATTTCTGCTAGTTCGGGGTTTCAACACTGGGCATCACAACTTTCCGCTCTAGAACAATCGAATCTCAATCTTGACGCTCGCGTTCAACGTTATCTCCGCGAAACTCTAGAGACTTTAGCATACTAAATTTAATTGATAATTGATAATTGATAATTGATAATTATTAACTTGTCACTCGTATCGGTAGGGGTAATTTATAAATTGCCCCTACCAATTTGCTACTAGCTAAAGATACTATCAAAGAACTCGATCGATTCTTGCAGGGATGCGATGAATATATCGATTTCGCCTCTGGTATTATAGAAGTGTAAACTCGCTCTAGCTGTAGATTGCGCTTTAATAAACCGATGCAATGGTTGGGTGCAATGATGTCCAGCCCGGATGGCAATTCCGGCTTGATCTAGCATCGTCGAAAGATCGTGAGGATGGACTTCACCGCAAGTAAATGCAGCTAATGCGGCGCGTTCTTTTGGTAATTTTGGTCCATAAATTCGGACTTGGGGGAGTTTGGTTAATCGTTCCATTAAATAGTTCGTTAACTCTAATTCATAGGTATGAATTTTATCCATCCCAATCTTAGTTAAATAATCAACCGCCGCACCTAATCCAATCGCCTCCGCAATCGCTGGCGTACCTGCTTCAAACTTGTGTGGTAAATCCGCATAGGTGGCATTTTCCAAGAAAACATCCGCAATCATTTCACCACCACCTAAGAAAGGTGGCATCGATCGCATCAGATTTAATTTACCATACAAGAAGCCAATCCCCGTCGGCGCGCACATCTTATGCCCCGAAGCTACCAACCAATCGCAATCTAAATCCTGAACATCGATCGGTAAATGTGGGACACTTTGGCAACCATCAATTAATACCTTAGCACCATATTGATGCGCCAGAGCAATGATATCTTTAACTGGATTGATACAGCCTAAGGTATTAGAAATATGGACGACAGAAACTAATTTAGTCTTATCATTTACCAAAGATTGATAATGTCCAAAATCAAACTCTTCCTCTGGCGTAAGCTGGACAAATTTCAGCCGCGCACCAGTTTTCTGTGCAACTAATTGCCAGGGAATTAGATTACTATGATGCTCCATCACCGAGAGAATTACCTCATCACCCCGTTGGAGATTGCTCAAACCCCAACTATAAGCAACCAAATTAATTGCTTCCGTCGCATTCCGCGTATAAATAATCTCTTGCGACGAAGCCGCATTCACAAATTTTGCAATCTTTTCTCGCGCACCCTCATACGCATCCGTCGCTTCAGCACTCAGCGTATGTACGCCGCGATGAACATTCGCATTATAGTGACTATAATACCGCTCCAGCGCGTGAATCACCGCATGGGGTTTCTGGGAAGTCGCCGCATTATCGAGATAGACTAAAGGCTTCCCATGCACCTCCCGATGGAGAATCGGAAAATCCGCCCGGATAGTATTGGCAAGATTTAAAGTTTTACTTTGGATAAAAGTCATATTAGGATCGATGTTTCTGGTAAGATTTTGGATCAATCGTTGGATGCGGCTTCCTCTAGTCATTTATTGCCAATGTTTAGCTAGCTTTAAAGGCTTTTACTGCGACTGCTAGTTTTTCACGTACTGAAGCAACGGGGATTCGATCGATAATCTCTACAGCAAAAGCATTAATTAATAATATTTTAGCCGTTTCCACATCCAAACCTCGACTTTGGAGATAAAATATCTCATCATCTTCTAGCTGGCTGACTGTCGCACCATGTGAGCATTTGACGTTATCGGCGGTAATTTCTAACTGAGGCTTAGTATCAATTCGCGCCATGGATGATAGCAGCAGATTTCGATTCAATTGCCCAGCATTGGTTTGTTGCGCAGCTTGAGGCACGAATACTTTACCATTGAAAATCCCATGGGCGCGATCGTCTACGATACATTTATGCAGTTGATTAGTTGTACCGTGCGGTTTAGTTAACGCGATCGTACTATGAGTATCCGCTTCCTGTTCCCCATTTACCATCGCTAAACCATTAAGATTCGTTTCCGTCGCTGCGCCGATTTGGAAGATTTCCCAATTATGACGGGAGAGTTTGGACCCTAGATCGATCGAGTTCCCCGTATAGGAGCTATGCTGAGACTGAGAAACCGCAGTCTTCCCAATATGAATCGCGGTGATATCCTCATCCTGAATCCGCGTATGATTGAGCTTCGCCGTATCACCGAGCCAAATTTCAGTAACGGCGTTGTTAAAATAAGGATGATTCGGAATCGATGTATGTACATATTCCTGAACCACCGTCGCACTACTTCCCGCTTCCATCACAATCAAAGTGCGCGGTTGAATCGCCACCGCCACATCATCGACAGTCGCAATAAATAACAACTGAATCGCCGACTCATAAGAACTATTCTTCGTCAGCCACACCACCGCAGCTTCATTAATACCCGCCGTATTAATCGCCGTAAATACTTCCTCCCCACCAGGCTGTTTACCCAGATAATTAGTCACCGCTAACCCTGCATCAATAGCTGCGGCTAAATTCCCAATAAACACCCCCGCAGCTAAATTCGCAATGCTGGAATACCCAGGCGCATAGATACCATTAACGAACACCAGACGGCTATCAGGAGCCTCTGGAATAACTAAACCATTAATGTTAACTGGGGGGATTTGCGGGCTGGGTGCAGCGAATTTTTGCGCCAGCAGCGGCGATAAATTAGTGAATCTCCATTCCTCATCTCGATTGGTGGGAATAGTCTCCTCCTGGAGATATGCAGACGCTTGGGTGCGAATATCTTGGAGCTGGGGATTTGCTGGAGGCGTGAGTGGAATCAGTTGAGTGAGAGTTGCTGTCATTTCGATTATCTAGCTTCGTTATGAGAAGTTGGGATGGAAAATCCCCTCCACGGAGGGGTGCCGTAGGCGGGGTGGGTAGATCTCCGCAGCACATCAAACAGTCTGTACATGGGAGATATAATTCAAGGGAGACTTGTGGGGTTGGGCAGGTTTGCCTAATCGTTGCTAGGGTGTAGCGAGAAACTCACATCTTGCACCAATACATTCAGACTAGTAAAAGCAGAGATCTTCGGGTACCCTCCTCGGGGCACCCCTACACAATTAACCTGTAGGGGTGCCCCGAGGAGGGTACCCTAGATCTACGATTAGCACTAGTATATTCAAACTGGTGCAAGATGTGAGGAAACCTAGCATAAACCTGCCCCTACAGATCTGTGTTTGCGATTAAACGTTCGCTGTTTGTGGCTCAGTCACCCAGTCATAACCCTTCGCCTCCAACTCCAGCGCGAGTTCCTTTCCGCCACTAGTCAGGATTTGTCCATTCGCCATCACATGGACGAAATCAGGAATAATATAATCGAGCAACCGCTGATAATGGGTAATCACCAACATCGAATTATCCTGATTCGATAACTGATTCACACCACCAGCGACAATCTTCAGCGCGTCGATATCCAATCCCGAATCAGTCTCATCGAGAATCGCCAAACTAGGCTGAAGAATCGCCATTTGCAGGATTTCGTTCCGCTTTTTCTCACCACCAGAGAAACCTTCATTCACGCTCCGGCTCAGGAAAGCGGGATTCATCTTGACGATATCTAATTTCGCTTGAATCAATTCATCAAAATCGAATACATCTAATTCTGCCAATCCCAGATGTTTTTGCCGAGAATTATAAGCGACACGGAGAAAATCGAGATTACTAACTCCAGGGATTTCTAGTGGATATTGGAACGCCAAAAATACACCGGATCTCGCCCGATCTTGAGGCTCTAATTCAAATAAATTTTCACCTTTGTAGATGACTTCTCCACCTGTAACTGTATACGCAGGATGTCCAGCTAATACTTTCGATAATGTACTCTTTCCAGAGCCATTCGGTCCCATAATTGCGTGAATCTCTCCAGCTTTGATTTCAATATTCAAGCCTTTGAGGATGGGTGTTCCATCTACTTCTGCAGTCAGATTTTTAACTGATAATATGACTGGGCTATTTTCAATAATCATTTTTAAAGTTAGTAATTAGTATAGATAGTATTTTATTTCGTTTCTGCTGACGCAACGTCTACCTCAACGCCTTTGTTCCCTGACTGTTTAGCAAATCAAGTACACAAGAGGCATACTTCGGATTACTTCTACTCAAGCAGACACTAGGCAAACGGCTACGCTGATTACAATCCACTTAGTGCAGCAAGGATCCAGAGCAAGATTAGTCAAGCTGCATTCTTTTAGTTTAACCGATCGCCGGATTTTAGATTGCTCCACGGATCTTGAGGGATTTTGCGTCTGCGGCAAGATGTGAGCACTGAGATCGCCATCAGTTAGTTCAGAGCTACTATCTACCTAAATACTACTATCTAGCGTCTAGACTAATAGATTTTTTGCGATTAAAATGGTAGATGTAGACATGCAAATTTATTGTTCATCAACGCTGAAGACCAAAAGACAAAATATACTGATTAGCGACCCAGCCCAATATCAGTCATGAGTTCAACTCCGAAGTACTCCTAAATAACAAGGGTCTAATCACACGACAACCGTGCCTTACGAGGATTAATAGATTACTATGGTATTAAGTCCAGTGAAGTCTGAGTGGGATAAAGTTAGTTTTGCATCAACACTGTTTTTATGTCCGATCCTTGACAACCTCTTGCGATCTGTTCCGAGTAAATGGTACGCAGAAATTAGGTTAGGTCTCCAAGAAGCATTAGTCAACGCCGCCAAACACGGAAATAACCTCGATCCCCGCAAACAGGTGATTGTCCAATTTTATCTTGAAGAGGGTGCCTATTGGTGGATTATCTCAAATGAAGGTGGTGGGTTTCGTCCTCCAGAATCAACCCACCAGGAATCCTCGACGTATTTACCGCCAGTTGATTCAGAGTCGGGACGTGGGATGTTTCTTTTACATCAAATATTCGATCGAGTGGTTTGGAATCGTCAAGGTACTGAAATTTGCCTCTGTAAACAATTATCTGCTCAGATCGATCGCGAACCACTACTACTTTAACACTGAGCAAGGTTAATGCTAGTATTTCCCAACGAGATGGGTTGCTTTACTTATGCCGTGGGCATAAACTATCTAAGCTGTGAGAGCGCGAATTAGATCTTGATGGAGTTTATCAGCACCTGTTTTAGTCGAAAATTCTTGGTATGCTTTGACTTCGAGTGGTTGACAGATCTCGATCGACACTCGACCACGAAATCTAGGAATAGGGTGCTCGTAGTTAAACCGCACCGGAATAATCTTCAGATCTAATCCTGGTTTGAGCACTTCCGCCTGCATCGCAATCCGCGCTAAACCTTTTTTCAATGGAGCTAAAGTTCCATCTCGAAAAATATTACCTTCTGGAAAAATAGTCAACATATCCCCATCATGAAGTAATTCTACACTATAACGGATACTAGCAATACTTGGCTGATTAGTATCGATCGCAAAACCGCCTAATCGTCGCACAAACCAACCTTGAATCCCCTTGGTTTCATCCGCGCTGACCATGAACCGCGAGCTTCTCCCCGTCACATAAGGGCCAACTGCATAGGGAATCAACATCGGATCCCATCTCGATCGATGAGTGGGTGCTAAAATGACCGCACCAGTACGGGGAATATATGCTCGGCCAATTACTTCAATCTCCCGAAAAAACCCCGGTATTACTAAATTTTGCGCCAGCGGATAGACAATTTTAGCCAGCCATGCTGAAAATCCAGCGGGGAGCTGTCGATCGAATCGAACAATAGAATCATCAGCTCTAGTAGTGATTTGTGGAAAGTCAGTCATGGTATGGTGGTTGGGGGATGTATCGCTGCTATCTATCAATCTACCTAATTCTGGATCGCTTCATCAGATCGATCGTGACAGTTTCTCAATTGACATGTACCGCAGCAAAATTAGATTGAGACTGACACATTGGTTACGCCCTTTCCGCCAAAAGAATATAGATAATACTTCTACCCTATTACTATCAGAGATCTTTTTTTTAACCGCAGAGGCGCTCCAGAGCGCAGAGGGGATAAAGAAAAAGCTAATCTATAGTCTTTGAGTGGGAAGGGAGTAAGCTATTAGTCATTTAATTCACATGTGTCCTCCCAGCTCCCCCCTCCCCCCTCCCCCCTTTCCAGAAATGTAAATACCTGATTTAAATGTCTGACAGCTTAATTGACAAAACAAGCGATCGGAAAGAGCATATATTCAAAGAAAAATAGTTTCCAGATAAATTGATAAAAATTAGCAATCGATTCTTTCTGCTCTAGATCTATCTCCCGACTCCGCCACCACAATAATCCCAGTAATCCCAGATGAGAACTAACTAAGAACCAGAGATTAATTGTCGGTGAAATCCAAATTCCCGCACAGATTGTCATCAGATATGCGATCGAAATTGCCCAGCGAGTTAAATTAAAAACGGTTAATTTGCCTAATACTAATGTGAATGTCTGAATTTGATACTGACGATCTCCTTCAAGATCTGGAACATCTTTGAAAATCGCAATTGCGACGGTAAATATCAGAATAAATAGCGTCAATACCCAAATACTTGGAGCGATCGTATCTGTACCTGTTAAGCTATAATTAAAGTGCAAAGCTAGTCCTAGATTCACAATACAACCTCGCACCGTTAAAATACAGATCGCCGCTAATAGCGGGTACTGTTTGAAGCGAATTGGCGGCAAAGAATAAGCAGTGCCGATCGCTAAACTTAATGCTACTGTTAATAGTAGCCAGTGTCCTAAATATGCGGCAATGGCGATCGACAAGATACCTGTAATCCCAACAATCCATTTGCCTTGAACGATCGATAACTCACCACTAGCTAAGGGTAAATCGGGTTTATTGACTCGATCGATCTCGACATCATATAGTTGATTCAAGCCGACGATATAGATATTCCCACAGATACAAGCCATCCAAGTACCGAGTAGTTGCAGTAAACTAATTGATGATAGGGCAGTCTCCATCGTCTTTGACCCGCTGTAAGCGATCGAGTATAGTGCTAATACACTCAGGCTAGTTCCGATTATCGTATGCGGACGTGAGAATTTCCAGAGTTGTGATAGACACATTGAATTAATTGATAATTGATAATTGATAATTGGGTGTTTAGGGTGAGAGATTTAAACCCCTGCGGTTTGTTAAATTAATTGATAATGGGGGGGTAGATCTCAATACGGTAAGCGCAAAGCGCAGGCTCCGCCAACGGATAAGCTCCTGATGACCTTTATTGACAGATGGGGATACCTCTAAGCAAACCGTTACACACTAATAACCCATTCACTATTCACTAATCCACTATCCACTCACCATTCTAGATATATAGGGCTAACAAAAAGCGTATTGGGGTAGATTTGATGCTCGAAAATTTTATTTTAAACGTCCGTCGAAAATCCTTCGCGATCCTCCATTGTATGATATAATAGGAGATGTGGGCGCGATAATAAGAAATTTTAACGTAGGATGGGATAAAAAGACTATCCACCGTTTGCTGTACCCACAATCATAATCTACTCGATCGCCACCACAAGTGCATCTTATGAATAAACCCCTCGGCTCGGTAATTGAAGGTTCGCTCACTGGTGGCTTGGAAGTGCGACTGCATCCAGATATCTCGGTAGAGGAGATGCGGGTGGGCAAATTTTTGGTAGTGCGGGGAAGGCAATATGATTTCTTTTGCTTGTTAACGGATGTTTGTTTGGGGACATCGAGCGAGCGAATTTTAGTTAATCCACCCCATCCAGAGGATGATTTTTTACTCGATGTTTTATCGGGGAGTGGTACTTATGGTACGGTAAATCTGTCGCCGATGTTGATGCTCAATAAGTTTAGTCATATTCCCCCGTTACTAGATGAGGGGATGAGTTTAAAGGCGAAGGGGAAAAAAGCCAAAGCTGAAAATCAGAAAGCTGTACTAGCGTCGTTTGAAGCGCAGACAAATATCGAATTTGAGCTGTTACCAGTCAAGACAGTTCCCAGCCACTTCAGTCAGGTATATGATGCCAGTGAGCACGATTTTCGATCGGTATTTGGTTGGGAAGACGATCCGACGCGGAAGAATTTCTCGATCGGGCAACCATTAGATATGGATGTGCCAGTATGTATCGATTTGAAGAAGTTTGTCGAGCGGAGTAATGGAGTATTTGGGAAATCGGGAACGGGTAAATCATTTCTGACACGGCTATTACTGGCGGGAGTAATTCGTAAGAAAGTTGCAGTGAATCTGATCTTTGATATGCACTCGGAATACGGCTGGGAAGCAGTGCAAGAAGGGAAGAATGTGCGCACAGTCAAGGGATTGCGGCAGTTATTTCCAAATGATGTCATGGTGTATACTCTCGATCCAGAATCTAGTCGCAATCGGGGAATTCGCGATGCACAGGATCTTTATCTCACTTATGAGATGATCGAGATTGAAGATTTACAATTGGTTTCGCGAGAGTTGAATCTTTCCGATGCAGCATTAGATAATGCCAATATTTTAGCGGCTGAATATGGTAATAGTTGGATGAGTCGGTTATTAGAAATGACGAATGAAGATATCACCATCTTCTGTGATGCAGGGAAGGGACATAAAGGATCGATCTCTTCGCTTCAACGTAAATTAATGCGGTTGGAAAAGCTTAAATATCTTAAACCAATTAGCCGTCAGGACAATCTCAAAAGTCTGATGCAATCGCTCAAAGCTGGTAAAAATATTGTGATTGAATTTGGTAATCAATCCGATCTACTATCCTATATGTTGGTGACGAATATGCTCACCCGCCGGATTCATAAAATGTATGTAGATAAAGCCGAACTATATCTTCAAACTAAACAAGAAGCAGACAGGCCAACTCCACTGATTATCACGATCGAGGAAGCCCATCGATTCTTAGATCCAGCTATTGCTAAGAGTACCATCTTTGGCACGATCGCGCGAGAAATGCGCAAGTTTTTTGTCACATTACTGATCGTCGATCAACGTCCATCGGGCATCGATAATGAAATTATGTCCCAAATTGGCACGCGGATTACGGCACTAATTAACGACGAAAAAGATATCGATGCCATTTTCACCGGCGTATCTGGCGCACAGGGCTTAAAATCCGTCCTCGCTAAGTTAGATTCCAAACAACAAGCCTTAGTTTTGGGACATGCTGTACCGATGCCTGTAGTCGTCCGTACTCGTCCCCTACGACCAAAAATTCTACGAGGAAATTGGGGATCCTGATTGGGGTACTAAATCCGATGCCGAAATCCTTGTCGCCGCCAAAGCCGCACAGATGGATCTTGGTTTATAGTAAGTTACGCCAGAAACCCGACTTCTTCAAGAAGTCGGGTTTCTTTTATTTCTCTATTACTAGTGAGCTTCGGTGGGTTTTGACGATCTAAATTAACCTTTAAATTTAGCAGTAATGCGTTTCATTGCTTCCTCAACATTTGCCCGACTATTGAAGGCTGAGATCCGGAAATAACCTTCTCCCGCAGCACCGAAACCGGAGCCAGGTGTACCGACAACATTGCAATTTGTCAATAATTTATCGAAGAAATCCCAACTGGATAAACCGTCGGGAGTTTTCACCCAAACGTAGGGTGCATTAATTCCGCCATGTACTTCTAAACCTGCGGCGGTAAGTTCATTGCGAATGATTTTGGCGTTCTCCATATAGAAGCCAATTAGTTCTTTAACTTGGGCTTTTCCTTCGGTTGAATATACTGCTTCTGCACCCCGTTGCACGATATAAGAAACGCCGTTGAATTTGGTTGATTGACGACGATTCCAGAGTTTCCAAAGTTCTACATCGCTACCGTCGGTGGCTTTGGCTGTCAGAGTTTTGGGAACTACTGTCAGAGCGCAACGGGTACCTGTAAATCCCGCATTTTTGGAGAAAGAGCGAAACTCGATCGCGCAATCCCGCGCACCTTCGATTTCGTAGATGGAATGCGGTAAACTTGGATCGGTGATGAATGCTTCATAGGCTGCATCGAAGAAGATAATCGAGCCATGCGCTTTGGCGTAATCTACCCAAGCTTGGAGATGTGCTTTCGTTGCTGTCGCACCTGTAGGGTTATTTGGAAAACAGAGATAGATTAAATCGACTTTTTCCGTTGGAATTTGCGCGGTGAAATCGTTTGCAGCGGTAATGGGAAGATATACTAAACCACCATACTCGCCCTGCTCATTCGCATCGCCAGTATTCCCCGCCATCACATTCGTATCGACGTAAACGGGATATACGGGGTCGGTAACAGCGATCGTGTTATCATGGCCGAAAATGTCGAGAATGTTGCCACAATCGCATTTAGAACCATCGGAGATGAAGATTTCGGACGCATCAATATCGCAACCACGCGCCTGAAAATCATTGGTCGCGATCGCTTCTCTCAACCAAGCATAACCCTGTTCGGGGCCATATCCCTTAAATTTCGATCGATCTCCCATATCCTCAACTGCTTGTGTCATCGCCGCGCGACAAGCAACCGGTAACGGCTCGGTGACATCGCCAATCCCCAATCGGATAATCGGTGCGTCAGGATTGGCTTGAGCAAATGCATTGACGCGCCGCGCGATTTCGGGAAACAGGTAGCCAGCTTTGAGTTTGAGGTAGTTATTATTAATGGTTGCCATAATTTCTAATCGCGAATCGTCACTGAATAGCTTACCAAATTAGTGGATAGTGAATAGTGGTTAAAAGGTATCGGAGTTGCGAGAATTGGTAAGATAGATTTCAATCGGTGCGGTTAGCCCAATTTAGAGATCTCCACAAAATAAATGATCCATCACTTTAACCTGTAGGGGTGCCCCTTGTGGGTACCCTTAGATCTTCGCCATAGCACTGGATCAATCTTTCTGTGGAGTTCTCTTATTGTATTAGGGACTTCTCACCCAGAAATAGACTACTCACCATTCACTACTCACCATCACCGTTACATACTAACAACCATTCACTATCACACTATCCACTATCCACTATTCACTATTCACTATTTTGGATATTTATCAACTCGCCCTTCGTCCGTTATTATTTTCTGTACTCAAAGCCGATCCTGAAGCGGTGCATCGGCAGTCATTAGCCTTGTTGCACTCGATCGATTCTACTCCTCGATCTCCCCTATCTAAATTAGCAAAAGCTAGCTTCCAGCAGTCTTTTTGTCGGACGGATCGGAAATTGGAGCAGTCTTTATTCGGACTTAATTTTGCGAATCCGGTGGGATTAGCGGCGGGTTTTGATAAGGATGGAACGGCGGGGATTGTGGCAATATTTAGGGTTTGGGTTTGCAGAGTTGGGTACGGTGACTTATCATCCTCAGCCTGGAAATCCGCAACCACGGTTATTTAGACTACCTCAAGATCGAGCGGCGGTTAAATCGGATGGGGTTTAATAATTTGGGGAGTGCGGCGATGGCTGCGGCATTGAAACAGCGATCTCAGAATGATTTTACCATGCCGATCGGGATTAATTTAGGTAAGTCTAAAATTACAGAGTTAGCAGATGCAGCGGGTGATTATATTGGGTAGTTTTAAACGACTCAAAGATTTGGGTGATTATTTCGTGATTAATGTGAGTTCGCCGAATACACCTGGCTTGCGAGACTTACAATCGATCGAACCTTTGCGGATTATTTTCGATACATTACAACAGGAAAATCAAGGCGAGAAACCGATTTTAGTCAAGATTGCTCCCGATTTAGCCTGGGAAGATATCTCCGCAGTAGTAGAATTATCCCAAGCATCTAAATTAGCCGGAATTATTGCTACGAATACAACGATCGATCGATCGCAATTAACAACTAAAATAATTGCAGCTACAGGTAAAAGTGTCACCGAAGAAGCCGGTGGAATTAGTGGCGCACCCGTTCGTCAAAAGTCTACTGAAGTGATCCGATTTATCCATCAACAAACAGGTGGAAGTTTACCAATTATCGGCGTGGGGGGGATTTTTACCGCCGATGATGCGTGGGAGAAAATTACCGCCGGCGCGAGTTTGATTCAAGTATATACTGGTTGGACTTATAATGGGCCGTGGATGATCGATCGAATCTTAATTGGTTTATTAGCTAAACTAGAATCGCACGGCTTGACATCAATTTCTGAAGCAGTAGGGATTGGGAATGAAAAATAGCAAAAGAGTTTGTTAAAATAAAGACTAATTTACCAAAATCGGTGCGTTTTGCTGGCGCAGAAACACACCCTACGCGATCGAAAAATAGTAAATGCAGAATGTTGTTTCTAAGATTTAGGAAATCACCGTTGTATCGTTGAGATCGGCGAGTGTTTGCATCATATCAATTGTCGTAAATGGTTTGATCAAAAATGCTTGCAATCCATACTGTTCGACAATTCCTTCATTAGTAGCGGAACCACTCATCGCGATAATTTTGACAGTAGGATTAATTTTTTGCAATGCTCGAATTACCGATGGGGTATCGAGATGGGGCATCATCATATCTACCATCACGACATCGATTCTCTGCCAATTTTGGGCGTATAAAACTATTGCTTCGACTCCATCATGAGCTAACATGGCATGATAATTGTAGATCTCTAGCGAATGTCTGGTAATTTCGCGCACTGAGACTTCATCATCTACTACCAGTACTAATTTTCCCTGCCCATCAAATAACGCTGGTACAGCAGTTAGCTCTTCTTCTACTCGCGTTTTAACGGCTGGTAGATAGATTTTGAATGAGCTACCTCGATCGGGTTCACTTTCGACATTGATGAAGCCGCCGTGAGCCTTGACGATGCCTTGGACGGTCGATAATCCTAGTCCGGTACCTGATTCTTTGGTGGTAAAAAATGAGTCGAAGATTCGATCGATTGTCGCACTATCCATCCCAATTCCAGTATCGGCGATCGTCATCGTAATATATGCTCCCGCTGAGATATTAGGGTGCAATTCTGTATATGTGTCGTCAACAATTTCGTTTTTGGCTGTGGCGGTAATCGAGCCACCGTTAAGCATTGAGTCACGGGCATTGACAAATAAGTTCATTAAGACTTGATGAATTTGAGTCGCATCGACACATACCATCCACAGATCTTCGCCCTCTAAATCGAGGATAATCTCAATCGATTTGGGGAAGGTTTGACGGGCGACACTAATGATTTCGCTGAGAATATGCCGAACTTGTAATGTGGTATATGTGCCGTCGAGTCCGCGTGCAAAGGTGAGAATTTGCTTGACTAGACTACTACCACGTTTGGAGCTATCAACTAACATCGTTAGGAGTCGTTGATTGCGATCCGTTAATGATGGTAATGTTAGTGGTAATAGTTGGGCAGCTCCGAGAATTGGGGTGAGAATATTATTTAAATCGTGAGCAATGCCAGTGGCAAGAGTGCCGAGACTTTCTAATCGTTGAACGCGGAAAAATTGTTGCTCCAATAGTTTTTTAGCCGTGATATCGGTATCAACACTGAGAATCGATTTAGGATTACCTTTTTCATCTCGAACTAATGTCCACCGACTCTCGACGATGACTTCTGTAGCTATTTTTGTGAGCTTAGATAATTCACCTTGCCATGTGCCATCTTTCAATACTTTATTAGAAGCAATAACTGTTTCTGGTAAACTGTCTGGATGGAATAGCTGTGTTGTTTCTAGCCCGACTACTTCGGCAGCTAGCCATCCATAAATTTGCTCGGCTCCATGATTCCAGAACTGAATTTGTCCACCTAAATCGCGGACGATAATTGCATCAGTAGAGACATTTAATAAAGCAGCTTGCTCGCTAATTTTTACCAGCCCAGCCTTATACTCAGTAATATCTCTCGTAAAACAACGGGCGTGGACAAATTTTCCATCTCTAAATAAAGCATTGGAATCGATCGACACATCCAGAATTGAGCCATTTTTATGCCGCATTTTAGCTTCACGTCCCCGAATTGGCTCATCCTTTAATAACCGCTCAAAAATATCTTCAATCGTCGCTTTATCGACATGAAAACTCATCAACGGTTTGCCAATATATTCCTCATAACTATAGCCTAACATCTCCAACTCTGCGCGATTTGCCCACTGAGTAATCCCATTTACATCAACCCAGTGCATCCCAATCATCGCATTTTCCATAAAATCAGAAATTCCCTGCTGACTAATTTCCAGCGAAAGATCGCAGGATTGCTGCTCAATGATTTTTGACTGGAGTTGTTCGGTGCGGACACCCAATTCATCAGTTTCCACCGTCAACCGCTGTTCTAGCCGCTTAGAGGCTTGACGTAGCTCATCTTCGACTTGCTTGCGTCTAGCGATTTCGGCTGTCAATTCGCGATTAGTTCGCTCTAGAGCCATAGCCCGATCGATCAGTTGAGACTGCAAACTACCTACAACTCGCAACATCTCTAAAGGATCGAGGGATTTGAGCAGGTTTGACTGGGTGACAATCCCGCATAATTTTCCCTGTGCGTCGGTGATTACCAATCGTCGAATTCGCTTGGCTTCCATCGTTTCCTGCGCCTTCCACAGGGAATCTTCTGGCTGTAGGCAAAATAACGGAGCACTCATTACAGCGCGAACTAAGATTCGCTCGAAATCCAGTTCTAACGCCTGAAACTGAACTATATCCTGCTCTGTCACGATCCCGACTGGTTTGGATCCCTCGACGATGACGATCGAACTAACTCGATTTTCGACCATTAATCTGGTAATCTGTAATACAGTTGCCTCAGTATCAGCCTGAATTACCTCCGTCGTCATCCCTTCCCGCACGGATCTAAACTTGAGTAGATCGATAGGTTGTAATACTTGTCGGATTAGATCGGTGGAAATTGTGCCCAATAACTGCTGGCGATTGTCGAGAATAGGTAGATGGCGAATTTGGCGTTCTTCCAACACGCTCAATGCACTAATTACCGTCTCTTCTGGCAACAGTACCAATGTATGAGGATTTTTGGTCATCACCGCTACCCCTGTTAAGGTGAGCATCTGTACTGTTTGACGCTTTTGCGTCATTCTATCGAATCGAGAGAAATAGGGTTTCAGTACATTTGACCGCTCGAATTGCCGATTGGCGGTTTGCAGATTATTCTATCGATCGAAAGAATAATCTGCAAAAGGCGTAAATTCGTCGATCAATTAGTACAAAAAGTCACCTTAACAGGGGTAGTCATCACCGCCCCAATTTTAATCCCATGCAAATCGGTTTGCGTCGAAGTAAGCCGCACCAAATCCCGCTCCGTGAAATCCCCACCAGCCGCTCCTGCTCGACAATCAACACCGCACTATGAGCTTGGGCGATCCTGTGCGGGAGCAGCGATGTTAAAGATATTTCGGGAGGATTCGATCGATCCAGGTTGGATAATAAACATGTATTATCTCGACTCTGACTCATCATCAAAATCACATCAATCAATGGTAGCTCAGGATCGACGATCGCTGGTGTCCGATTGACGATCGAGGCTAAACTGGGCAAGCTATGTAATAAATTTTTCACTGAGATTTAATTTATACATGAGTTTTGTATGTACTCATAGTACTCTGTTTTTTAAGTATATTCCTAACGATTTCGATCTCTTTTGAATAAATGTATCATTAGCCACATCAACTATTTTCTAAGTTGTCAGATTCTCATATATTCGTGATATTTATTGAATATCATCCCATCTCAAAGCTGAATTAATAAGCAAGAAATGATGCTGAACTTGTTTGCTAGAGCTAATTACAGGCGGGGGGGGGGGTAGCTTTTTTGCAGCAACAAATATCGATAAAGACACAAAACTTTGGATCGACGATAGTAACTGCATCAAAATACAAGTGCGATCGAAACTAATGGCTGATATTATCCAATAAATACGGCAAGGATTTGGATCGAATCGAATTTATTAATGGTTCATCGACGATTCGATCGAATCCTAACTGGTTATTAGCTAAACTAGAATCGAGCGACTTGACATCAATTTTTGCTGCTGTAGAGATTGGGAATGAACAATAGCAACTGATGCCAGTGGACAATCCACTAGGCTATAATTACTTTGACACTCGTTGGCGGTAGGGTCACGTTTGCCCTAGCAATAGCCTCTCCTTGGGAGAATCGATGATGATAGTTTATGGTGAGTCTAGGCAATTTTACGAGAAATAGAATGCCATGTAACGGCGAAGTTGAGAGGCGGCACACAATATCTAAATAAGCACACAAATCTTAACCCGCCGCTCCAACGACTTTTTATGTCGCCATGGCTTTCGATATTTGTGTGATCTATAGCAATTCAATAAACTCGTCTATGCTCAATCGGCATCTCGAATGATCGATCGCAACGTACCCTTTGCTAACTCCTGATGATCTGGGATGACGACTTGAGCAAACGGATCATCTCGCCGCAGGATGACGTGACTGCTTTCGCGCCGCTTTTGATAGAAACCCACTTTCTGCAACACCTTTATACAATCTTTGCCCGAAAATGGTAGGTAGTTTGCTCACACAACGCCAGGAATGTTTCAAAGGTATCTGCTGGAACGATTAAGCCGTCTTCTTC
>JAPJYX010000196.1:0-34683 GCA_030503985.1 Himalopsyche tibetana
GATCCGATCTTTTTGGGCGATAGTAGCTATGGTTTATCGCGACGGTTAATTACTATCCCGTTTAAATATCAAGTCCCTACCCACGAACGGCGCGATCTGACGGCGGAATTCGAGGCAGATCTCCCCGCGTTCACATCCTATCTGCTATCGCTCGATGAAGATGCGGTTAAATCCACCTTGCTGGGGAGTAGTGATGTCGCTGAGGTTAGAGAAACTGAATGGGATTTAACTACCCGTACTGATTCGATCGCGGCATTCTACGACGACTCGCTGATCTTTGACCCCGCTGCTAAAACACCTAGCTCGATCCTCTATAGCTCATATCAAGACTACTGCAAAGCTTCTGGTCTGTCAGCAAAATCGATTCATAAGTTCACCCCCGATCTAGTCGAACTGTGCAGTATCAAGCTAGGGCTGGCGGTGTCCAGTACCCGCACCAGGACAGCGCGACAGATTGTTGGTCTGCGGTTTCGATCGGCTGGTGACGATGACGATCGCCATGTGTCACCACCTCCAAATCCGCTCTCAGAGCAAGGAGTGACGCTTTCTCCCCACTTAAATGGAAAAGACCGCCCAGCGTCACCCCCAGGAATTGACAACCCCACTCTAGAAGCTGAAAATACCAGAATAAATAATAGTTTTACTCAAAGCGTCACAAGCGTCACCAACGGCTCTGGGACTGGATCTAAAAGCGTCACCGAAAGCGTCACCAAGCGTCACCAAGCGTCACAAGCGTCACCCCAAGGAATTGACAACCCCACTCTAGAAGCTGAAAATACCGGAATAAATAATAGTTTTACTCAAAGCGTCACAAGCGTCACCAACGGCTCTGGGACTGGATCTAAAAGCGTCACCGAAAGCGTCACCAAGCGTCATCAAGCGTCACAAGCGTCACCCCATCGACTAGCAGTAGGCGATCGAGTTCAGTACATCGGGAATATGATTGCTTATCAACATATGACTGGAGAAGTTACCAAGATTATAGGATCGAACTATCAAACAACTTTTACAACCAAGAGTCGGGGTAGCGTATCGGCTGATAACTTGAGAAAGATCTGATAACCGAGCCAAAGTAATTGAATGCAGTTGTATTGGTGACGCTTGTGACGCTTGTGACGCTTGTGACGCTTACGATCTTAAAGCGTCACCACTCTTAAACTGGCTCTCAGAACTAAGGGTGACGCTTGTGACGCTTCTATTTGTTATAAATTAAAATAATAAAAAATGACTATTACATTAGAGCGATTATAGATGAGGCACCAAATCACCGCCCCCGATATGGCGACTTGCTCTGTTGATTGATTTTTGGTGTGAGCAGGATTTCCTGAGCCAACCCCCGCCGAACTTCTACCACTTGGATTTGTTCAGCCTCTGGCTTCACCACTCCAATCGGCTTGCTGGTCAATTTAGCCAGATCTGATTTGAGATCCTCAATCCAGCTATCCCCATCTGGTAAATGTCGCTCAAACCGTTCCGGTAGATTCTCCAACTCAATCTTAGTAGCCACCACCACTTCAATATTCGCTAATTTATCGCCTGGAATGAATCTACCTTCATGGGCAGACAGATAAATAGTAGGCTGATCTGGCAAGTTCAGAGTCGCATAAGCCATCGCCGAAATCGGATCTGCGACAACAACCACACGCTCCGCCGCAACCTGGGCATTATCTTCAAAATAATAAAATCCACCAGTCAAACTAGAACCAGCAACTAACTCCCCCTGGTGCTGATCGATCCGAAGATCGATCGCTGTCGCCCCAGTTACCTTACCCTCAAAATCTTTGTGTAAACAAATCAACCGCCCACCCTCACCCGCATAAATCAGACCATCATCATAAAGACGATCGATTAGTTTCGCTGGCAGAGATTTATGCTCGTTCAGATATTTCCGCACATTGCCCCACTCAGCTCGGACTGAGTTTGGTGGGATAAATTTAGGCGGTGACAGCTCCGCAATCTTCTGGGCTGCGCGAGTCATTAATTGAGTAGTTGCCACCGCCCCAAACTTTTCATTCAGCCAACTCAGAGCACCACCTAAATTGGTCTGGCGAGTTTTCGCAACCAAATCGATAATTCCCACCGAGGGATTAAGTTCGCGCGGATTGAGCTGGAGTTCCACAGCCACTTGGGAGATCGATATCAACGGATTCGGGTCAGCCATCGCCCGATCAATCTCCACCTTTGCCAAGATTGCAGCTTGAGTATTTTTAAGCTCAACAGCAACTCTGTCCCGTTGCTGGGCTAATAATTTCACCCTTTGTTCTAACTGCTCCTTTTCCCTTTTCATCGATTCATAAGCAGCCGCCTTAGTCTTTAACACCTGGGGATTATCCAGATCTAAAGCATCATGAGCAGCATTAACGATCGCATAGTATTCCTTCACTGTCGTATGTTCGGCAATACTCTCCCTCACCCCGCGCTCTAATCCCAGATGTTTAGTAGCCGCTGCATAGGAGTCTTGAAAAGCAAACATCTTCGCTCGACCACCAAAAATCTTCTTACAGTTAAGTTGTCCCTGGTCATCAACAGGTACCAGATAGGCATGGATGTGTGGAGTAGCCTCATCCAGATGAAGTTCAGCGCGCACAATTCGGTCGCCATATTCATCTCTCAACCATTTCTGACTAGCTGCCATCCAACCAGCTAACTTATCCGGTTGATATTCACCATACTTACTAGGGTCATCAGGTCGGAAATATTCGGGACTGGCGGTTAGTAAAATCTCCACCGCATAAACAGCATCAGTTCTAATCTTGCGGTTTTGATGAACCGAGTGAATCTTATTGTGGACAACCTCACTCAAAGGTAAATCTCGGTCGTTGTTGTGAATTAAAGTTTGGTTCTCCGACAGCTTACTCGGATCGGCATTAGGTGTTATTCGCGTCCGTGAGACGTGCATTCCACTCCCACCAATATTCGACTGTTTGAGTTTAGCGATGCGACTGATGGCGTATGGCATGGGGGAGAGGATTTTAAACGCAGCGAGGGGGGCAGCTTCCGCAGGACGAAAGGAATCTTTTTTGAGCGATAGCGTCCCGTAGGGCAAAAAAGGTGTATTGAGTACCTCTTGTTTCGATGCTCACAAGAGCTAGCTTACCCACTGCGAGGGAAGAAGCTATCACAGATGCTAAGAATGCCGGAATATTCATCAATTTAGGTGATAGGTAAAGCGATAAATATGGGCAAGATAGGAGTAATGATTCTCCCCCTAATTCCCGATGCCTAAAATGATTCGAGTCGAAAAAACGACGATCGATAAAATAGCAGCACTATCAGCCGACTTACCAGCTAAAGACCCCTCAGATTATCCCCTAAAAGAATCGATTCAACAGCTCCTACCCGTCATCGAAAATCTTCAAAAGAAAGGATACAGCATCGAAGAAATCAGCAAGCTTTACACGCAAAATGGATTGACGATCGGCACGACTACTCTCCGCCAATACCTTCAAGATTTTAGTAAAAAGATCGTCGCGAAAAAACCTAAAAAAGCTTTACCAGCTACAGTTATTGATAAATCGCCAACAGATGCACCAACCGAGGCAGCACCAACCGAGGAATCAACAGAGGCACCAGTACCTCCGCCTAAACGGAAAAATGCAAACTCCGCTCCAGAGCCAGCCCAGAAATCCACTTTCAATACTTCCGACTTAAATAATTTATAATCATGGCAGCTAAAGCAAAATTGACTAAACTAAAACGCTTGATTATTATCTTCGGTAGTAAAGGCGGCATCGGCAAGACAGCTTACGCGCGATTTTTACTCAGTGAATTTACCCGACTTAATCTCAACTACTCTGCCTATGATGCCGACAAAGAAAATCCCGATTTATATCGATATTATAAAGATGTCGGAACAGGGGTAAAGTTGGTAGATTTTTTGGCAGTAGATGGAGCTGGAACAGTACTTGAAGAGATGAGCGATCTTGCTCCTGACATCATTTTATTGGATCTACCAGCCGCATCAGGCGACGGAACGCGCTCTATTTTCGAGCAGTTCGCCTTACTGGAAACGGCACAAGAATTAGGCTATCGAATCACCTTAGTCTGTGTAATTAATACGGATAATGCCGTACTGGGGAGTATCAAAACAATGGCTCAATTCTGCGGTGATAAAATCGATTATGCCATCGTCCGCAATAAATGCTGGAGTAAAGATAACATCTTTGAGATGTGGGATAACAGCCAACTCAAACCGCAGCTCCTGACCGATTTGAAAGGAATGGAAATCGAGATGGCAGGTTTAGATCCTTCGGCTTTTCTGGCATTATCAAAGCATAAGACCCCCTATCACTTAGCAGATAAAGAGACAGTTGGATTCGCACCGAGTTTACTAGTTAGAGGATTTTTAATTGGTTCTAGAGCGGGATTTGAGCAGGCAAAAGTATATTGGGGGATTGAATAAATGCTACCCAATAATCAGGACGATAATTTATCGCGGCGGATGGCAGCGATGGAAAAAGAGTTAGCTGCCCTCGCTACGGCGATGGGTGATATCTATCAATTAATGGCAGAAATCCAAGTTGAAACCAAAAAAGAACGCGAAACAAATTATCAGGAATTAAGAACGTGGGCACAGAGCAACAACAGTCTACTGACGATGATATCGAGTGCAATCAACGCAATCGATGCACTGAAACAGAAGATTATCCAACTACCGATCTCCTCAACCGAGCCGCCCAAATCAAATCCGAACTTGGAAGAAACATTGAAAAGCTTTGGCAGGGGCTTGAAGGAGGTGTCGCAAAAGATCACCCAATTAGCGACGACAAACCAGAGTCAATTAACGAATATATCCCAGTCCATCAGCCAGCATCTGAGCGAACTAGAACAACTAAAAATCAGGGTAGAGGGAGGTAAAAGTGGGCGATATTGGATCGCCATTGGCGGGGGCGTAATCTTGCTGCTCGGCTCGACTTGGCTGACAATTTCAAACATTACGCCTATCGCCACCAAGACGGGATGGATATTTGAAAAGGCAGGGAGAATTGAAAAAAAGATGGGGATTAAAACCGCTAATGACAATATGCTGCGGGGGGAACGAACAAAATAGTTTGCATCTTTTTTAGAGGCAGGCTAAGAAACTTGCAACCTGCCACTAAATGAGTAGTACTAGCTCATTCAAACAACATCCAGGCAGGTTGTAGTTTCGTGCCGTTTTCTCATTTTGGATCTATCTCCAAATCAACTATTCTCTTTTGATTAAAATCCAGTAATTCAATCGCAAATTCAGCCGCAATCGGTGTAATTAGCCGATCGGGGATACGATTGAAAATTTCTTGAATCTGAGCTAAAGTCACCCGTTTTAGTCGTTCTTGCCAGATTCTCGCCGCATCAGGATAAAGTTGGGCGGCTCGATTAAAAGCATTGAAAGTAGAGAGTTGTTGATTATTACCTTGAAATGGAGATTTAGATCGCTCGGCATATCGTTCAGGAGCTAAATTAATTTTATCGGTACTTCCCAAAGACAAGCCATGATCGTATGATGGGATAAGCTCACATCTTGCACCAATGCATAGATACTAGATTGGTATCGAGACTAATTCCAACGCCAACCCCTGAGAAGCAAGTAGATCTCGTTTACTCTCTACTTCTATCAGCAGCAAGCTGATAGCCATTGCTGGTAGTAGCTGGTGTAGGGTCAACAATGCTGCCTCTTTCCAGTCGGGCAAATTAGCACAATTCAATGACAAATAAACCCAGTGGGTTAGTACAAAACTAATCAAGCTGAGTATGAGCCAACGATAGACTCCTAATAGAGTCTGTTGACCAAAGCTAGCCAATCCAAATTGATATTTGGCAGTCTTGAAAAACCCCTCTATGGCCCATCGCCGACGACCCCACATGGTAATCGTACTGCCCTTGAGAGTCCGAGTAGAAATTACAAATCTTTTCTCCAGTTTGCCATTCCGCTCTAAATAGAACCATGAAGCTGTGACCCTCTTCTCGAAGCCAGTTATGTCCACTTGCTGCCCTTTCTTGGTAATTGTTTTGATAGCTCTCCCATTAGACATCAAGCGATTTTTGGGGATACCCACAATCGCTTGAAAGTCACGAAGTTTCTCGACCCCATTTACAAATTCAACACTGCTGAAACCAGTGTCAGCTAACACCCGCACTCGAAAGCGGTTCAGTAGTTTTTTGGGCAGGGTGCGAAGTAATTTCAATCCTAGTTGTGCAGGGGTAACAGTATCTTTTCCACGCCACGGCCGAAATGCCCACGGGACTCGCCATCCTCCCACCACTAGATACATCACAACGATATGCAATCCCCGCTTACCATTGAGGATATGTATCAACTGTGCAAATGCTTTGAATTTACCTCGTTTCTCTAAAGTTGTTAGATCGATAATTACTTGAAGATGAGGACGCTTGCCTCTGGGCGCATACTTTAATAATTCTTTGAGTATTTGTTTTCGAGTTGCACGAATTACCGATCTAGTTGGCCATCCATATTCATTGAAAAATCTACTCAATGCTGCTGGTGATTTAATCACACATTCTTCTGGTAATGCGATCCTTTGCGGTTCCCAAAACATCGTCAAGACTGCTTGCAGACTAAGGATTTGGTATGGACTAGGCATCAGTCCCATCAGTGTGTACAGTAGAGCTTGGGCACAAGGGAGAATGGTGTTCACTGTTCTCATTAATATTGTTCTGTGCCCTTTTTCTCACATTTTGGTCACGAATCGTACTAGTTTTTATGTATTGGTGCAAGATGTGAGTAAGTTCGATTCGCTCGTCAACTGACATTACGCCCCAGTTACGATAATGACGGTCGCGGTTAATTGCCCAAGCATCCATCATCAAATACCCTACAAATAGCTTTGCTCCAGTATCTATTTTAGAGATTGGTTGTTGCCAATTACTAGGTGGTTTGACTTCAGATAGTTCCAGGGCATTTAGTACATTTTCAATGGTATATTGTGATAAATCGTCTGACTTATAGCCATTAATATTTCTAATTAATAGATTCTCTCCAGTCACCACCCCAGCATTGTTGTTAGGAATACAATTAATTGATATAATACTGTCGATCGGGTCGGTGGAATTATCAAAATATCCAGTAGCTAATTCACATCGCGCTGCGGGTATGTTGATTATTTTAGCAATTTCATAGACAACTTTTTCAGACCAGTCAGTTCTTAGATCTCTGTTGTCGGCGATATCCCATTCAGGGGATCTGGCTTCTTTGAGTAAACATTCTCCTAATTTGGGATGACTGTACCAATCTTTACGAAGTACTCCATCTTCTTCGATTTTGTCCGTGATATTTTGTCGCTCTAGTTGATAAATCTGATATTTTTCGCTCATTTTACCTGCTGGTTGCGAAAACATCGACTAAGGGTTGGTACTGAAGATCGCTAAAAGGAATGTTTACTTTACTGTCAATTTCAACATGGCAGAGCAGTTTGCCAAATTTATAGATATCATGGTTAATTTTAGCAACAGTTAGATCGATAGATTGAGGATGAGATATCGATAGACTCACATCTTGCACCAATACATAAAAACTAGTACGATTCGTGACCAAAATGTGAGAAAAAGGGCACAGAACAATATTAATGAGAACAGTGAACACCATTCTCCCTTGTGCCCAAGCTCTACTGTACACACTGATGGGACTGATGCCTAGTCCATACCAAATCCTTAGTCTGCAAGCAGTCTTGACGATGTTTTGGGAACCGCAAAGGATCGCATTACCAGAAGAATGTGTGATTAAATCACCAGCAGCATTGAGTAGATTTTTCAATGAATATGGATGGCCAACTAGATCGGTAATTCGTGCAACTCGAAAACAAATACTCAAAGAATTATTAAAGTATGCGCCCAGAGGCAAGCGTCCTCATCTTCAAGTAATTATCGATCTAACAACTTTAGAGAAACGAGGTAAATTCAAAGCATTTGCACAGTTGATACATATCCTCAATGGTAAGCGGGGATTGCATATCGTTGTGATGTATCTAGTGGTGGGAGGATGGCGAGTCCCGTGGGCATTTCGGCCGTGGCGTGGAAAAGATACTGTTACCCCTGCACAACTAGGATTGAAATTACTTCGCACCCTGCCCAAAAAACTACTGAACCGCTTTCGAGTGCGGGTGTTAGCTGACACTGGTTTCAGCAGTGTTGAATTTGTAAATGGGGTCGAGAAACTTCGTGACTTTCAAGCGATTGTGGGTATCCCCAAAAATCGCTTGATGTCTAATGGGAGAGCTATCAAAACAATTACCAAGAAAGGGCAGCAAGTGGACATAACTGGCTTCGAGAAGAGGGTCACAGCTTCATGGTTCTATTTAGAGCGGAATGGCAAACTGGAGAAAAGATTTGTAATTTCTACTCGGACTCTCAAGGGCAGTACGATTACCATGTGGGGTCGTCGGCGATGGGCCATAGAGGGGTTTTTCAAGACTGCCAAATATCAATTTGGATTGGCTAGCTTTGGTCAACAGACTCTATTAGGAGTCTATCGTTGGCTCATACTCAGCTTGATTAGTTTTGTACTAACCCACTGGGTTTATTTGTCATTGAATTGTGCTAATTTGCCCGACTGGAAAGAGGCAGCATTGTTGACCCTACACCAGCTACTACCAGCAATGGCTATCAGCTTGCTGCTGATAGAAGTAGAGAGTAAACGAGATCTACTTGCTTCTCAGGGGTTGGCGTTGGAATTAGTCTCGATACCAATCTAGTATCTATGCATTGGTGCAAGATGTGAGTAGATTACTAATATATCCAGGAGCTTGACCTAGTAGATAATTTTGGTGATAAATTAGTCCATTTTCAATCGTCAATTGAGTATCAATTTGAAGTTGATAAATATATTTGTCGATGTCAACACCATCAATAGCCCCAATCCCAAAATGGAAGTGGTACTTGCCGAATCGATCGGGTGTAACTTCTGGGAAGAGATCGCAATTGTCAGCACCACTTCGCCCACCACTTCGCTCGATATACTCCCAGGGGTCAAATCGTGTGAGATCGGGATCTAAACCCAGTCGTTCTAGCCTTAAAGTATCTGTAAAAGGGCGATTAACAGGCATTCGCGTTCTGAATGATACTTCAATCTGATTGGAAATATCTACTTCTTCTAGCTTGGCTAATCCAGCTTTAACTAAAGTTCGATGACCCTCGCTGATTTCCATTGCTGACCGCATTCCTTGAAGATAGACAGTGTAATACTTGCCCTCATTCCACGTCATTTTCTTGATGGGAAACCATTGTTTGCTAATGGGGTCAGTCCAGCCCATAAATAATCCAGTAATCATATTGAACCTTCTAATATTTAGCGAGTATTCTGAGCTTAAAGCCTTGCTGTGATTAGCTTGTATCTCTTATGTTATACCATAATCAAAATTTGATTACCCTGACTACCTAATTTTGTCGGATATTTACCACAGCAACGATAATAAACATTGTCGTGCGCTTAACCTTGTCTTCGAGGTCACGCTATAAAGCGCACAAGACTATCTCTTTGCTGTCAGTCCAGATCGTAAAACTTAGATTCGTCGAAGGCAATAGTCTCGTCGCTCGATCGTCATCTTCAGAAACGTCGATCGGGAGGCTACTAATAAGCTTGCCAATTTGATGGAAAATTTAATGGAAATTCGGTGAAAATATTCTCGACCTGGGCATAGCCTAGAACCTAATTCCGGTAATGATTATAGTCTCAAGATGTTCCGCTAAAGTCTGTTAGCGGATCGTTAAATTACCCCCCAAATTCAAGTAGAATTTTAGTATCTACAATCGGTTCGAGTTCGCCCCATTGGATGAGTTAAATTTAACGGCTACTACCTCACCTTCAGACATCGAGCAGTCCACTCCATTTGTCCTCAATGCCGATGAATTACTGGCGGCGTTTACCAATTTCCTCACCTTCGATGTTGGCTCTGGCGGAGCTAGTGCCGAAACGATCCGTACTTACTGGTGTGAAGTCCGCTACTATCTCCTCTGGTGCGAGACAAATCAGCTTCAACCCCTAACTGTCACCAGAGATCAGATTAAGATCTATCGTCACCATCTCGTCTCTCAGAAGTATAAACCCACCACAATTTCCCTCAAACTAGTCGCCGTCAGTCGGATGTACGATGCGGCGATGGAATACAGACTGCTGACGATTAACCCCGTCTGGGGCGTTAAACCGCCCAAGCAGCGCAGCGATCCTGCCGAACGGATTACTTATTTAACTACCGCAGAAGCACAAGCTTTGCTCCAGGCTCCTTTAGCCAAACCGACATCGCTCAAAACGTTGCGCGACCAACTCTTGCTAGGGATTATGACTTTGGAAGGGGCGCGAACGATGGAAGTCCATCGGGCTGACATCAAGGATATCGTGCGCGGTTCAATGGGCGCAGGGATTACCGTAACTAGCAAACGACAACAGCGGATCGTGCCTTTGACTCCCGATTTGGTGGATTTACTCGATCGTTATTTACTCGCCAGAAAGAAGGCAGGTTATAGTATTGCAGGCATTACGCCGCTATTTATCAATAGACTGATCCGAAAACCTATGTGCTAACCTGAGTATGGGTTTCGATCGATAGACACTCCACGATGTATTGTGCATATTTCATCAGCATTTCTAGGATCGTAGCTAATTACTATTAGGAAACAGCCTATTAGTTACTCTTTGTATTTTATGTATTTACGAGCTTCTTGACGAGCGTTAAACTGGTAAAATTAACGTTCCCAGTCGCAATCTCACTAATCCACATATTGTCAGTATTACCTCTTCGTATTTATTTTTTTTCATCCGAAATCTTTCCTTCGCAGCTCTAAATATTTTAATTAGACGAATGACGTGCTCCACATATATTCTTTCACTAGATATTTCTTTGTTAGCATCTTTTTGCTCTTCTGTTAATTCTTTTCCTCTTGGCTTCTTCTGAGGCGTTTTGATATTTATACCACCTTGATATCCTTTGTCTCCAGTAAATCTTTGCTCAACATTAAATTTCTTCTGCTGTTCTCTAAATATATTAATATCACTAGCTTTACCTTGTCTTCCTACCTCTACATCTACTAAATCTTCGCCTAATGGCAGCGTAATTACTTGCCCTTTATATGTATGACTTTTCTTCTTCCCTGAATAATATTCTTTTTGGACTTGATTGTCTTCTGGTCTTTCTCTGGGCTGTTCCCAGCTATCTACAATCAACTCATACTCTGTGAGCATTTCTTTAATCCTCTCCAATTCTTCCTTGTCTTTCTTCGCCTGTTCCATTAAGCTTGATGGCAATATTTTTCTAATTATTTTTATCCAATAATTAAATGTGTCATTTGCTTCCGTTTTTGAAATATCGAAGTGCATTCCTAGTATCTCAAATGTAGGCAACTGTCTTAGGTAAAATATACACAAACAGATTTCCTCTTCTCTCTTTAGTTTTTTTGGTCTTCCTCCTCCTTTTTTATTAATCCGAACTTTTTCCTGTTCAATCGCTAACCTGATCCTTTCCTCCTCTATTTTTGCAGTTTCGACTAATGCTAACCACTGCTCATACTCAATACCTAGAATTTTAGGCGATCGATCTGGATACTTTTCAATATATTGCAGTGGATTTGCCATATTAAGTAAAATATTATTTTACAATTTTAATGCCTTATTTGTCCACGGATTATATTTAGGACTGGTCTAATCTTTACTATCGTCCTCGAAATTTAAAAGCGAGCGAGGAAGATTATCGGCTATCGCGGCGAGGGGTGAGAAAGATTGTTGATGGTTATCTCAAAGCTCTCAACATCAAGCATGGGGAGGGACGGACTTTATCGGCTCACTCACTGCGGCATACTGCGGCTACCTTGGCGATTCAGAGTGGTGCATCTTTACGGCAGGTGCAGGATTTACTGGGTCATGCCGATCCTCGGACGACGGCGATTTATACCCATGTGGGCGATAGGTGGTTGAATAATCCGGCTTTAAATTTGGGGATAAAGTTGAATCCTGAGTAAAGTGTCGTGAGGGGTGAAATGAGCAACGGTACAGCAAGTCATGCTGCTGAAATTTTTTGCTGTTGACGGAACTGCTCGATTGCCTCAATGTTGATGATTCTGGGGGCAGAGACATTCTATAACAATTTTCCTAAATCTTTACTAGCCTCAACAATACTCAATCTCATCAATTTTTTACTCCTTTGCACATTTCTTTATAATCGATCCAATTAACGTGATAGACAAACAGAAAGATAGCCATTAAAGGACTATATGACGGTAATTGGAGTATAAAGATATGAAGGTTGAATTAGCCGATTCTGTCAAGCAGAGTAAAAATTCGCAGGGTAAGGTTCAGTGGAGGAAGTATTTACTAACTTTTTGTAGTGGGCTGACAGTTTTGTTTGGATCTATTGCTGTTGCTAACTATAATCTTAATCCCTTGATGTATAGTCGTGATAGCAACAAGACAGTTGCTAAATCTTTATCTGAAGGACAAAACTATCAGGTTTTCGATCCTAATCTAGATTGGCGATTGCTGAAGCGAGAGCATATTCAGCAAATGACTCAGACACCAGAAGTTATCGTATTTGGAGGTAGTCGTTGGCAAGAAGCCACCTCTGAATTGGTGAAAGGAAAGACCTTTTACAATGCCGTGGTTCATAATGACTATTTTGAAGATCTCGTTGCCATCACCCAAATTTTGAAGGAAACAAAACACCTACCCAAAGTTTTAGTCCTCAGCGTCCGATATGATACATTTACGCCAATTAAGGAGAGAAGCTCTGACTTATGGCTGACTTTTTTGCCTGAATACCAAATCCTCGCTAAACAATTAGGACTTTCTACACCTGCTTGGCAAGATACCTTTAGCTCTCGATCCTTGAATAGTTTGTTATCAGTTGAAGGATTAAAACAGCAGATTAAAGTGCGGTCGAATACAAGTTCGAGTCCAGGCGCGACCAAAGAAACTTCGAGCGAAAACTTCGACATTATCAGGTTTGATGGAGCCTTAACTTGGTCTACAAAACATCAACAAAAATTTACGCTGGCAACAGCTCAAAAGGATGCTCAAACTAAATTTGAGAAAGACCAAAAACGACGATTAAATGTCGATCCAGCAGCTATGGCTGGATTGGGAAAGCTGCTGGATTTCTTAAATAGTCAAGGTACTCGCGTTGTTTTAGCACAGACTCCATTCCATCCTACCTATTATTCGAGCATTATCAATACGCCTTATGGCCAAGATTTACAACGAATTGAATCGGAAGTCGATCGTCTAGCAACAGCACATAACGTATTAGCTGTAGGTAGCTTTAATCCGGTTAAAGCTGGATGCCAAGCCTCAAATTTCATCGACTATCACCATGCTAACCAAGATTGCCTAAGTCAGATCTTCAAGCAAATTCCTGGTTTGTAGATTCTAGGATTGTAAGTCAAAACTAAATTTAATGATGGAGTGATTTACCAATCGTGCTGTTCAGTTCTTATGAGTTTATTTTAGGTTTTCTACCAGTTACTTTTCTAGGCTTTAGCTTAACTCGGAAAATATTTGGGGCAAACCACTTCACAGGGCGTGGCTGATTGGAGCATCAATTGTATTTTATCTATCTTGGGGGGTAAATTCTGCGCTTTTTCTAGTTGCTTCGATCGTGTTTAACTATTGGAGCGGACGAACGATATCTAAAACGAGAGCAGATGAGCGGACTGGTTTTTATCTGTTAGCATTTGCCATAACCAGCAATTTGTTAATGCTGGGATACTTTAAATATACCAACTTTTTGATCGACAACATGAATATTTTTTTAGGACTATCAATTTCCAAAATTAATGTTGTTCTTCCCGTCGGCATCTCGTTTTTTACATTCTCTCAAATTTTATATTTGATTGGGATCTATAGTGGTCGTTCCCACCATCATAATTTCCTCAAGTATGTGTTATTTGTAACATTTTTCCCTTACGTAACTGCTGGACCAATCGTTGTAGATCGAGAAATTTTCCCCCAATATCATCGGCAAAAATTCCAACTAGAAGATCTAGTCATTGGGCTTTCGATCTTTGCGATTGGATTATTTAAAAAGTTAGTCTTTGCTGATGGAATAGCCCCCTATGCTGACAGTATCTTCAACAGCGCACAGGTCAATGTAATCGGCACTACCGATGCTTGGCTGGGCGCAATTGCCTACACATTTCAGATCTACTTTGACTTTTCTGGTTACTCGGATATGGCAATTGGACTTGGCTGTATGTTTGGGATTAAATTGCCACTTAACTTTAACTCTCCCTACAAAGCGGTAAGTAGGGGTTTTTTGTATAAACCCTCGAAAAGGGGGATTCTGGAAATTAACGAGACGGGGCTTGGGTTAGCTGCTCAACAATGGCATCGAGATCGATCGAATCAGAAAACTTCCGAAACTCATAGCGACCATACAAATTGATGTGTTGCCAAGCAACAGGAGAAATCTGTCTCAACACCTCAACTCCTTGAACATCGCCAAGTTGCTCCCGATGGTCGAGAACACTAGACAAGATCTTGGCATTGTAATAAAGAATACAATTAGCAATCAAACGTCCACATTCGCTCCATAATTGTTGTTCAAGTTCAGATTTAAAGCGTAACTTTCCAAAATTAGCGTGGGAGATAGCTCGGCGTAACTGATGATAACTTTCACCCCGATTCAATGCCCGCTGAACATTTTGACGCAACGGTAAAGAGTCAATATAATCAAGTAAATACAAGCTTTTCAAAATATTGTCATATTCCCACAAAGCCCGTCTAGTCTTATTTTTTCGAGCATAAGCACTGAGTTTACCAACAATAATACTCTGAGTAGTTTCCTTTACTGCCAGTGAAACCATAATTCGTTGAATATTCTCCCATTCCTCCACAATTAATTCAGTATTAATTTTACGAATGGGCTTGATGACACAATCCTTATCATAATTACTGGGATGCTTAAATCCATACAAAGATTTAGTAACCTTGTCATGTATGTCTTTATAGCGTGGAGCAAACTGATAACCGAACGCATGTAGCACCGCAAAATTAATTTCATTCGTACCGTGGGTATCAGTCGAATGAATCTGAGGCTGAATGTCAGTTGTATTGTTGAACAAAATATCAAACACAAAGTGGCTCTCATGCTCATTAGCTCCAATGATTTTGGCATTAACCGGAATATGATTAGCAACAAGCGTATATGAAACAACACCCTTATTTAGCCCAAAGTACTTAGGAGAGTAACGTGAATTAATTGTATTAATCCGAGCTTCAAACTTCTGTCCGTCACTACTAGAGTGAAGCATATTATCGATATCATAATGATGGAAGATCGATAACTCAGCAATAGCATTACTAATCAAGTCATTGGCATCTTTGAGTGTTTCTAAGCGGATAAAATTCTCTGAAGTAGTGGTAAGTAGTTGATAGCTAATATCAGAAATTTGACCCATCCGCCCCATCCCCATATTATTGCCCCAGGCAATCAAACAAGCAATAATCACATCTTCATCTATAGCTTGTCGATGATAACGTCCTAAGATATGCTCGAAAGCTTTAATAAAATGGCAATGCTCATCTACAAAGTGGAGAATACTGGCAATATCAACTTGTTTCAAACCCTCAAAGAGTGGTGCATTAATTAGGTCAACACCTTGAGGATACAAGAGATTCCAGCGGACTTTCTCACGCCGCTTCTTAATCTGAAAGTGCTCATTATCTCCGTCAGTAATGTGGCGATTAACTTCCTCGATCCGGTCTTCAAGATTTTTCTCAAGTGATGCTAAATGGTCGATAATTGGCTGGGTTAAAATAGTTAAATTATTACTAATCATTAACTGTTGTTTGTCCTGCCATCTCAAGTCATCAATTAAATCGTCTTCAAGACTCCGAAAATGAATGCTGTTTCGACAAGAGATATCACCCGATTCTAATCCATTACGAAGTAGTCGATAGATTAAGAACTCATATCGATCGGGAATTAACTGCTGGTCTTGTTCGCTAGTACCTGTATAGAGATAGCCTGAAACAGAGGCGGGGATACATTCGACTGGAAATAATTCAGTCTGGAATTCCTTGAGTGGCTTACCCTTCTTGAAAGCTACTTTCAAGAAATCGATCGCTTCAATTAATGTATCCTGAGTTAGTGTTGTGGTAAACTCAACGGTTAATATTATCTGTCGCAAATGCAACTTAAACTGGTGAGATAACTTATCAATGTGCTCCCATTGGAAAGCAGTTTCGTCAAAACTTACTGTCTTCACCATGCGCTCGGCAACAACAATTAACTTTGGACGTGGTAGAATCCCAAAGATATTAGATTGAACTGTCTTAAAAGGCGTATCTGCTTCAATGTTCTCATCTGTCAACAGCTTGAGAACTTGTCCGGCTTTTTGGAAATTTTCATTGATTTCAAGATGGCATTCATACAAACGTTCTTTAGCAATGCTTTTAGCTTCATCACTATAATGTCTCACCTTGGAGATTAAACAGTTAATTAAATTGTCTGAGTGTTGCTGATATCGATGATGGGCAAAACAGATAATGTAAATATAGGCTGTCCACTTATTCAGTTGTTTTAATCTGGCAACGGAGTAATAACCTACTAAAGCAGCATAATATTTAATACTCTCATTAGATATATCCATTTCTGGTAATAAGTTTTTAGCGATCTTGTAGAAGAAATATAATTGCTCACCTCGCTGAATCTCAAATTTAATTTCTTTTAGGCTAAAATTTCTCGGTTCTTGCTTCAGTTGAGTGATTTCATATAAGCCTGGTGATTCTTCTAATAGCTTGTCAAAGGCTGCGATTTCAGATGTCTGCAACCGATCTCGTAGAATCTTTGTCAATCTATTATGTTCAGAAGTTAAAGCTTTGCTAATGATGTCTTGCATCAAGCTATAACCTGGTATCACAATCTTTTGGTCTGTGAGATAATTGCTCAGTTCCCGAAACACGTAGATAGGTTTGCTATAAACCTTTGCCGATTGCTGTGCTTTTTGTTCGAGTTCTTGACGCTCTTCCTTCCCACAAAGACGATAGCGATGAAGTTCAAGGATTAACCGCTGTTGTTTGAGCCGAGTCTGTTTATCAATAACTTTGATTCCGCCAATCTGCTTGGCGTTGAAGTGTCGTTCTATCACATATTGAAAGTCATTTTCAACTTCATCAAGTGTAAATATAAAGAATAGACACTTGGCTCTGAAATATCCCAATTGAAGAATGAAGTATACTTGAGATTTAATTGACCCAAATACTTCAAGTAGCTCTAAATCCGATTGTGATAGTGTGAAGTATTCAATCTGGTCTTCACTGTTAAATTTAGGTCGAGCGTAAATACTCTCAATTTCATCAGTAGCCAGAATTTTCAACCGTTTTTCTTTGCGGGTGAATTCAGTACCTTCTTCTTTCATTTTGGCTACTCATTATTCAATTTTACTCGTCTCAGAAAGTAGAGTTTCTGGGACGTTCTTTAATTATGTCTCTTTCCATGTCTCAAAATATCCTTCTCTTAACCCTGATTGACGGACAAAAGTCCGTAGGCATTCTCGCAAAGACTGATGAGCAATGGGTTTGAAGAGAAAAGAGAGGAAAACTGTTAAACTGTTTTTATCCAAAAAACCAGTACAGCTCGAATGCTCGAAACATCCTCTCGCCTACATCATCAATTAATTAAGTTTGCCAGTCAATATAGTCAATGGGCAGATGTTCGACATTTAGGTGTGATGTGTTGGATGATTGTAGGCTTGATTGGCGAAGGTAGTGTGAATCTGACTAAATGGATCGACCATATCCAAACCAAGGCGACTATCGCTCAAAGTACCCAGAAGAGGTTGTCACGGTGGGTGAATAATCCACGGATTAATCCAGCTAAATTGTATAGTCCATTGGTCAAAGCAGTATTTGCCAATTGGCAAGACCCCGAAATATATCTGACGTTTGATACCAGCATGTTATGGGATGAATATTGCCTGATTCGGGTCTGTGTGGTGCATCTGGGCAGAGCAATTCCAATTGGTTGGAGAGTGCTCAAACATAAAAGCAGCAGTGTGAAGCTTGACACTTACAAAGACTTGCTCAAACGAGTCTCCAAGCTGCTACCCGCTAATCCTAAGGTCGTTCTGCTCGCGGATAGAGGGTTTGCTGATGCCCAACTGGTTCGTTATATCCGAAGATTGGGTTGGCACTGTCGGATTAGAATTAAAGGTAACTTTTTGCTGCACCATCCCCGTCATGGTTGGATTAGAGTCAGTAAATTTCCCATGTCTCTAGGAACGGCTCAACTCATCCACAATGTGACTATCCACAAACATAATTCTTTGACTGATGTCCATCTAGCACTTGGTTGGGAGGAAACATCTGGCGAAAAATGGTATATTCTCAGCACTGAACCTACTACGCTCCAAACCTTTCGTGAATATGGTTTACGTTTTACGATTGAGGAAAACTTTAAAGATGATAAATCTTCTGGCTTTAATTTAGAAAATTCTAAACTGCGCTCTGCACCAGCTTTGTCTCGTCTTTGTCTGGTGATGGCGATGACGACTTTATTCCTCACGGCAACTGGAGTTGAAGTCGTTGTTTCCGGGCAGCGTCGTCTTGTCGATCCACACTGGTTTCGTGGCTCTAGTTATCTCAAGATTGGTTGGAGTTGGGTCAAGAGAGCGATTATTAATGGTTGGGATTTACTTTGTTCTGCCTCTTTTACTACTAATATTGACCCAGCTCCAGTCAAGGCTTCTCATTCACAATATCTGCAAAAGAAATACCGAATTGAATTTAAGGCGCACACGCATGTCTGGGCTTAAAAAACTTTTGTCCGTCAATCAGCTCTTAACCTTTAAGGCATAATGAGACGTAAATACATCAGCAGGTGTTTGTATGGCTTTGGTTGGGTACGCAAGAGTTAGCTCGTCGGGTCAGAGTCTTGACGTTCAGTTGGATAAACTCAAACATTGCGACAAGATTTATCAGGAAACACAAAGTGGCACTAACCAGCAACGTTCCCAGCTTGCTGCTTGTCTGGAATATGTCCGAGATGGCGATACGTTGATTGTGTCGCGGTTAGATCGGGTAGCTCGCTCTACTCTTCACCTTTGCACGATCGCTGATGCGCTCCAGCGCAAAAATGTCGCTTTGCAGGTTCTCGACCAAAATATTGACACTTCTGATGCTACGGGTCGTTTGCTTTTTAATATGCTGGCAGCGATCGCTGAATTTGAAACTGAACTCCGCTCTGAGCGTCAGCTAGACGGCATTAATAAGGCAAAAGAGCTGGGTGTCAAGTTTGGAAGAAGTAAACGCTTATCTCCTCAACAGGTTGTGGAGCTTCAGCTTCAACGCCAACAGGATGTTTTAATTAAAATCTTGATGAAGGACTTCGATCTTTCTAAGGCGAGTGTCTATCGTTATCTCGGAAAGTCTAGTTCGGAAATACCATAGAACTCAGAATCCCCCTTTTCGAGGGTTTATACAAAAAACCCCTTATAGCGGGGAGCAAATTGATAGCCAAATGAATTCAGAACGGCAAAATTAATCTCATTTGTGCCGTGGGTGTCAGTTGAATGGATCTCTGGCTGAATCTCAGTCGTATTATTGAATAAAATATCAAAGACAAAGTGACTCTCATGCTCATTTGCTCCAATAATTCTGGCATTAACTGGAATATGATTAGCAACTAACGTGTATGAGACAACACCCTTCTTCAATCCAAAATACTTAGGCGAGTGGCGGGAATTAATTGTATTAATCCGAGCCTCAAACTTCTGCCCATCACTACTAGAATGAATCGTGCTATCGATATCATAATGATGGAAGATCGATAATTCGGCAATAGCATTACTAATCAAATCATTTGCCTCATTCAGTGTCTCTAGCCGAATGAAATTGTCTGAAGTGCTAGCGAGGAGCTGATAATTGATGTCGGAAACTTGACCCATTCGTCCCATCCCCATATTATTACCCCAAGCAATCAGACAAGCAATAATGACATCTTTTTCTAGCGATTGCTTTTGATAACGCCCTAGTACGTGTTCAAAAGCTTTGATAAAATGGCAGTTTCGATCTGCAAAATTTAAGATCTCTCCAATATCAGCTTGTTTTAAGCCATCGAAGAAGGGCGAGTTGATTAGATCGACACCTTGAGGATATAAAAGATTCCAGCGGACTTGCTTGCCACGCTTTTTAATCTCAAAGTGTTCATTCTCTCCATCAGCAATTCGTCGATTAACTTCCTCAATCCGGTCTTCAAGTTTTTGTTCGAGTGAGCTTAAATGTTCTTCGATTGGGCAATCTAAAGCGGTTAAATTATTCTCAATCATTAAATTCTGCTTGTCTTGCCAGCGCAGATCGTCAATTAAGTCATCTTCTAAGCTCCGAAACCGAATACTATCTCTACATGAAATATCACCTGATTCTAATCCATTTCGGAGTAGTCGATAGATTAAAAACTCATAGCGATCTGGGATTAATTGCTTTTGTTGCTTACTATCCTGTGTGTAGAGATAACTCGTAACTGATACTGGGAGACACTCTATGGGAAACAAGTCGGATTGAAACTCTTTGAGTGGCTTACCTTTCTTGAATGCTGCTTTCAAGAAATCGACTGCTTCAATCAATGTGTCCTGAGACAATGTGGTTGTAAATTCAACCGTTATGATAACTTGTCGTAAATGCAGTTTAAATTGGCGAGATAATTTATCGATATACTCCCATTGAAAGGCTATTTCGTCAAAGCCTACAGCTTTAGCCATGCGGTCTGCTACAATAATTAACTTTTGACGTGGTAAGATGCCAAAAGCATTAGACTGAAAAGTTTTAAATGGTGTATCGGCTGCAATGCTTTCATCTGTCATCAGCTTGAGAACTTGTCCCGCTTTTTGCAAGTTTTCGTTAATTTCTACATGACATTCTTGCAACTGCTCTTTGGCAGAAATTTTAGCTGCATCATTATAATTTCTAACTCTGGAGATTAAACAGTTAATTAGATTATCAGAGCGTTGTTGATATCGATGGTAGGCAAAGCAGATAATATAAATATATGCCGTCTATTCATCCAGCCTTTTTAATCTAGCAACGGAGTAATAACCGACTAGAGACGCATAATATTTAATATTTTCACTGGATATGCCCATCTCTGGTAGTAGCTTTTGGGCGATTTGATAAAATGAAAGTAGTTGTTCGCCACGCTGAATCTCTTGCTTAATTTCTTTAAGGCTAAAATCTTTAGGCTCGTGTTTGAGTTGAGTGATTTCATACAAGCCTGTAGCATCTTCTAATAGTTTTTTAAATGCTGATACTTCATCAGCTTGAAGTTGGCTATTTATAATGGTTATCAATCGATTTTGTTCGGAGTTTAAAGATTGACTAACTAGATCTTGCATCAAGCTATATCCTGGCAAGATGATTTGATGTTTGGTTAGATAGTTGACTAGTTCGCGAAAGACATAGATGGGTTTGCTATAAACCATTGCCGATTGCTGTGCTTTTTTCTCAAGTTCTTGACGTTCTTGTTTCCCACAATTACGATAGCTATATAGTTCAAGTATTAATCGCTGTTGTTTGAGTCGCGTTTGATTATCAATCACGGTGACTCTTTCCATCTGTCTGGAACTAAAATATTGTTCCATGACATACTGAGAGTCATTTTTGACTTCATCAAGTGTAAATATAAAAAATAGATGCTTGGCTCTAAAATATCCCAGTTGAAGAATAAAATGCACCTGAGATTTGACTGAACGAAATCCTTCAAGTATTTCTAGATCTGACTGTGATAGTGTGAAGTATTCAATTCGCTCTTCGTAGCTAAAATCCGGTCTGTTATAAATACTTTCTATTTCATCAGTAGTCAGAATTTTCAGACGCTTTTCTTTGCGATTGGCTGTGAAATTCTCATCTTCCATTTTTAGTTATTTATCCTTCAATTTAATCTGTCTCAAAAAGTATACTTTTTAAGACCTATCGTTATCATGTCTCTTTTTATGTCTCAAAATACCTTTCTCTTAAAGTCTAAAGAATAATGAGATATATGAGCATAATTTGGAGTTTTTCCGTATGGCTCTGATTGGATATGCACGAGTTAGTTCGGTGGGGCAAAGTCTTGATGTCCAATTAGACAAGCTCCAGCATTGCGATAAGGTTTATCAGGAGAAAAAAAGTGCCACAATCCAACAGCGATCTCAGCTAGATGCTTGTTTGGAATATGTCCGAGAGGGGGACACGTTGATTGTTTCGCGCTTAGATCGGTTGGCTCGCTCTACTCTTCATCTTTGTCAGATTGCTGACCTTCTCAAGCGTAAACAGGTCGCTTTGCATGTCCTGGATCAGAATCTTGATACGTCGAATCCGACTGGACGATTGCTGTTTAATATGCTGGGTGCTATTGCTGAGTTTGAAACAGAAATCCGCTCTGAGCGACAGCTTGACGGTATTCACAAGGCTAAAGAGTTAGGTGTTCGCTTTGGTCGCAAACAGCTTTTGTCTGCTTCGCAGGTGATTGAACTTCATCTCAGACGTACGGAGGGTACTCTCATTAAAATCTTGATGAAAGATTTTAGTCTTTCTAAGGCGAGTGTCTATCGTTACTTGAAGAAAATTGCTAGCTCTGAGCTATAAATGTGCTTATTCCCTCTTTTCGAGGGTTTGTACAAAAAACCCCAACCTGACTCCAATAGGCGATAATCGTTTCCGCACTAGCCGCGCCATCGGCGACATCGAAGCTCAAAAACTGGGTGAACACCTTAATCAGATTGTCGGCATCGAGGGTGGGGGGAACGGCGGTATCTGTGGCGGTGACGGTCGGTATTGATTCATCCATCACAGTCGCCCCCAATAAGATTGGTAATTTTGCACCCTCTGAGCATCTGACTCTCAATCATGCCAAAACGTTTGGGGTGGTTGAAAGTCGCTCTCTACTGTTAATAGTACTGCTACTTGTACGTTTGTCTTTGTCTATCTGTGCTAGTTACCAATTGAAATTTACCCTCAATTGACAAACGTTTGCTACCACTAACTGCACTTAGTGGTAGCAAATGTTTGCCCCCTAGAGAGTATGATCAGTAGCAATCTTGAACTAGTTTGGCGCGGGTTTCCACCATCCGCTCTGACATGGACACCGCAATAGCTAGGGATTGCACAACGCCCCAACAACACCCGCAACCTCAAACCAGCCATGATCATCACACTGCTCACTGGGAGCATCCGACTACTATGACCACGATTCGCACAGTAGATATTCGCGGCTTCAAATCCATTTACTCAACCACTATCGAACTCGGCAGAGTCAATTGCTTGATCGGTGCCAATGGCGTAGGCAAAAGTAACCTGCTGGAAGCTCTGGGCGTATTGGGAGCAGCAGCTAATGGGGTAGTAGATGATGAAAGCTTATTACGGCGTGGGGTACGGGCTGGTTTACCCCGCCTCTACAAAAGCTCCTTTGCCACCGAACGCACCCCTGCTCACATCGCCATCGGTGTTGAAGGTGAAGCCAATGCAGCCTATCGCGTTTCTTTGCTCAATCCCCTCGAATCCCCTGAACCCGCTTGGTCTTATAAAACCGAAGTCCTTAGCGATGGACAAGCAGAAATCGTTTCTGATGGTGTTCGCAATCGGAAAAACCTGAACGAAAAGGCTGGTCTTGCTGCTTTGAAATTGGTAGACCTAGAACCCACTAATCCGGCTGCACAGTTGATGCAACGCCTCCAAGAGTTTGCAATTTATTGTCCTAATACCCCCACCTTACGCGGTATCGTCCCAGACCAACAGTCCCGTGTCCCGATTGGTTTAAGTGGTGGACAGATAGCCGAAGGTTTTGCTGCTTTGCGGCGGCATTTAGAGAATGGGTCCCAAGAGAGTGCTGATATATATGAGCAGGTATTAGAACTGATCGATTGGGTATCAGATATCCAGACCACTAGTCATGGGGCTACCCTCCTGTCGCCAAAAGTGCCGCGTACTACGTTAATTCTGAAATTTACCGATCGGTTTATGAATCAAAGCCGTAACGAACTAACCGCCTACGATGCCAGTGAAGGTGCACTCTATGTGATTTTTACTGCTTTGCTTTGTTTACTACCCCAGGCTCCTCGGTTGCTGGCGATCGATAACCTCGACCAAGCTCTCAATCCTCGTCTCCTGGCAAAGCTGATTTCCCGTCTAGCTGGTTGGCTCCAATCCAATTCACCCGACCGACAATTGTTATTTACAGCCCACAACCCCGCAGCCCTCGATGGGTTGAACTTAGCCGATCCTGAAGTTCGGCTGTTTGTCGTCGAACGAAATAGCAACGGTCAAACCTGTGTCCGCCGTTTGGAGCTAACTGCCGAACTTGTCAATCTCAATCAACAATATCCTCTATCTCGTCTATGGATGATGGGAAATCTCGGAGCTGTGCCCAATGTCTGAGTTACGGATTGCTTTAGTCGCTGAAGGACCGACTGACTATGAGGTGATTCAAGCAGCACTCAAGGCTGTATTACCACAACCCTTTGTGATGGTTCAACTCCAACCAGAAGCTACTGGGGGCATGATGGGAACGGGTTGGTGTGGGGTGTTGAAATGGATTCTGGCAGCACAACAACGGCATCGCGGTTCGTTGGATACAGATCCTACCCTGGTTGGTTTTGATTTACTCATCGTTCATTTGGATGTGGATGTAGCGAGTAAACAATATGCCGACTGTGGCACATTAGTTGCAGACATCGCCCAGCAGCAGCACTGGCAAGACCTCCCCTGTGCCCAGCAATGTCCTCCAGTCTCTGACACGGTAGATTTGCTGGTTCAGGCGATCTGGAGCTGGTTAGGACAGTCTACAGCGTCCGAGCGTACAATCTTGTGCTTACCCGCCCAATCTTCAGGTACTTGGTTAGCTGCTGCTGTACTGGCTGAAGATCATCCCTTGTTGGTTGAGAGCGAGTGTAATCTCAGCCTAGAGTCAAGACTAGGACAACTGCCGCTCAAGCAGCGGATTAAGAAAACAACCAGGGAATACCGCCTTCATGCTCCAGGCATTACCGCACAATGGGAGCAAGTTAAGCAAGTTTGCACGCAAGCAGAACATTTTGAGCAGCTTGTGTTAGCAGCATTAGAGTCCCTATAAATTTGGTGAGTGGATACTCAGTAGAGCGAGATTACGCACAGTCACCTCAAAATGGGGTCGAGCCGAGATCCGTGTAAAATAGTGCCGAGATCCGCCTAAAATGCTTGTTCTGTATGACTTTTAGATTCACAACCGTCGATCCAACTACTTGCTCGTTAGTTAATAGATAATATCTACCTTCTTTGATTAATCGATCTGGGATCAATCCCAGCATCGCCAAACGGTTGACTCTGGTGTTTTTACCAATGTTAAAACGTTTATCTAATTCAAATGTTCTAATCGATTGAGTTGAAATAGACATAGTAGCAAAAATAATGTCTAATAGCTAGAGTGGTTTACTAGTATCAGTTTTGAGCTTCATCCCAATTCAAACCATCTAGTAATCTGCACCAACTAACCATAGTTCCTAATCCATTTTATGAAAGAACTCTGATCGGTAGAATATGTTAAGTTTTTTGTAGCAAAAATGGGCATTATAAGTAAGGTAAAACACTTATCTTTCAAGAAGGAATATTTTCAATAGTGGTGTGATTATTTATAACTCACTTTAAAATTATATTTTAAGTACGATTTTTAAGTATTCAGTGACTATTTTTATCGAGTAATTTTATTGGTTGATATCATTAATATAAATCACTAGAAATATCATTAATTGTTCATAATTGTTCAATTAAAATATTGACCTATTTGCTTTCGTAAATATGGTAATCTAGTCTTGTATTTCAAAATATTTTCAATTATGGCTCCTATAAGTCGTTCAATGATTGTCTTTCCAATTCACTCCAAATGGCGGCTAAGTGCTGCTGGATCTCATATTGAGCCACTGTAATCAACTGAAAATCCCTTAGACCAGCTCAAAAAGCTAGGCTAAGGGATTTGCAGCCAATATTTCAACGCGAACCGAAATATTGGAGAACGGATGTATTTTGCTCCAAACATCGCGCTATCTAAAGGAGATAGTTATAAATCAAGTTTAAGTGGAAATTGTTATTAAGACAATACTAAATTATCCTCAATTTTGCTTTATCTCTTACCCACAAACGATTAGCGCGGTTTATTTACCATTAGGATGCCGCTATCATGACCGAAAAAAATATTGCTTCAGATCCAAGATCCTCAAAATCTGTTCCAGCTCACATCCACCCAGAACCCTCCCATCGCAACCACTGGCAACCAAATCTGTCCCGCCACGAGTCGGCGCGAGATACTATCAGCGAGGAATTCAGAGCCAGCGCGATCGCGGATGATATCGCCGCTTTGAATTTCCGCTACTGGAATCCATTCAACGAAAACGATTTAGACGAAGTATTTACCCTCCTAGTCGCCGAACCCGAACATCGCAATAATGGCACCCTCGCGGGTCGCTCTCAGAACGACTTAGCTAATACCCTGCGATCCGGTGGCTGGATTTTTGAGGGATATAAGGGAGTATCAGTTAAACCCGATCTGCCCCGCAAAAATGCCGAAGGCAAAATTATTAAGTATGAGTCCCCCAGGGGTGCAGGAAATCAACAGCTATTCGTCCCCCGTGTATCTGTGCGGGTCGCATCAGAGATCGCTCGAAAACTCGGAATGGTGCGGGATCTTAGTCCTGTGCTTGCTTCAGAAGCTGAAGATGTAGGATTTTGGGACTGGTTCCTTTCTACAGGTTTACCCCTGATTATTACCGAGGGTGCAAAGAAAGCCGCCGCATTGGTGTCTGCTGGCTATCCAGCGATCGCTCTTAATGGTGTCTGGGGTTGGGGAAGCAATGAGAAAGATATGTTTGGGGAAGTCGAACGCGGTAGTCGCGGTGAAAGCCTCAAGGTTTTAAATCCAGACTTAGAGGCATTTTTAGACGACCGTGAAATAATCCTGGCATTCGATCGAGATGATAGTCCGGTCACAATCAGAAAGGTTGAAGCCGCCAAGACCAGATTCCGTGAAGAGATGGAAGGTATTGTGGCTGGGGTAACTCAGCTCAAGTGGAGCGGGTACAAAGGCATCGATGATTTTATCGCAGCCAAAGGGGTTAAAGCCTTAGACAAAGCCTATGCCAAACGATTGGAGCTGTTACTCCCAGTCAATAAGAACTCCTATTTCACCAGTTCGATCGAGGATGGATTGGAAAAAGTCACCAATACATCCAGTGAATATATCGGCAATCATCTGGCGGCGATCGCTTGTATCGATAATCCCGACGGGGATGGCTCGGCATTCTTATTAGAGTTCACAACTTTTAAAGGTGATATTCATCGGTGGACGATGTTGAGAGCATATCTCGCAGGTGATGCTAATGCGATTGTCGAAGGTTTACTCAGTCGGGGTTACAGCTTCAAGCGCGAGCATAAAGGTTTGCTCCTAGATTACCTCTATGGTTTGGGGAAACATATTCCCGAGAGCTATACTGTCACCGATTCCAGTGGTTGGGTGGGAAAGTCTTTCGTCCTACCTCATAAAACCTATGGCGATGAAAATCTCAGGTTCAGAAACGTAGATCCCAGTCCAGAAGCGATTACTGAGTTAAAAGGTACTCTTGCGGGGTGGAAAGATACCGTAGCTGCCCGATGTGCTGGTAATTCTCGTCTAATTTTAGGTCTAGGAACTAGTTTCGCCGCGCCATTGTTGCCAATTATCAATATCGAGTCAGGTGGCTTTCATTTAGTTGGTGTCACTTCCCAGGGAAAAACAACCATCCTATCTGTTGCGGCTTCGGTAACTGGTATTAAGGATATTCCCCATTGGCGGACTACTACTAATGGTTTAGAGAGTACGGCTACTGCCTTTAATCATTTATGTTTGCCCCTAGATGAAATCAGTCAAGCTGACCCCAAAGATGTCGGAAACATCGCTTATATGTTGGCGAATGGACAGGGAAAGGCGCGGATGAAGAAGGATCTCAGCAATCGCAAACCGAAGACATGGCAGTTGATGGTTTTATCGTCTGGTGAATTTGGGCTAGGTAGCTATATGAAACAAGCAAATATCACCCTCAAAGGTGGTCAGGAGGTGCGTTTACCTGATGTGCCTGCTGTTCCCTCCAGTGCCCAGTATGGCTGTTTTGAGACGATTCATGGGGCTGATACGGCGGAGCAATTTGTTGTGGGGTTAGAGGCAGCAGTGAAGGAGCATCATGGTACTGCTCTCGATGCCTTCCTCTCTCGGTTGGTCATCGATGCCGCAGATCCAGCATTTGTAGGTAATCTCTCGAAACAGGTTCATCTCATCGCTGCCAAGTTAGCCGAAGGGACGACCGATAGTGTCATAGGACGAGTCGCTAAACGGTTTGCATTACTACAGGTGGTACTGGGATTAGCTCATAAGTACGAGATCCTGCCGTTGGAGATCGAGCAAGAATGGGCGATTTCTACCTGTTTTAAGGATTGGCTCACCGCCAGGGGTGGGGATGGTTCGATCGAGGTCAAACAGGCGATCGAACGGATCGAACACTTATTAGTTACTAATGAGTTTAGCGATCGAGTCTTCGATCTCCGCGATGGTGATACCAAGATTACCCGCAATCTCTTGGCTTACCGTAAGGTTGGGGTAGAAGGGGACACCGAGGAGTTTTGGGTACCACCAACGGTATTCGATAAAGAGTTCGTTGTGGGGGTAAATAAGGTAGGGCTAGTGAAAGAATTGCAGCGGATTGGATGGTTGTTACCACCTCGTCCAGATGGTACCTCCGTCCACACTCGGCGAGTGCATGGAAAACGTGTTTATTTCTATGTTTTCCCAAAACGTGTTTTTGACAACGTACCGAACGTACCAGACGTACTAGGCACTTAAAAACCAATGCTAGAGCCAAAAAAGGTATCTCGTTCTTGGTACGTCTAACCAAAAACACAGACGTACCAGACGTACCAGGAGGAATACTCACATCTTGCACCAATACATAAAAACTAGTACGATTCGTGACCAAAATGTGAGAAAAAGGGCACAGAACAATATTAATGAGAACAGTGAACACCATTCTCCCTTGTGCCCAAGCTCTACTGTACACACTGATGGGACTGATGCCTAGTCCATACCAAATCCTTAGTCTGCAAGCAGTCTTGACGATGTTTTGGGAACCGCAAAGGATCGCATTACCAGAAGAATGTGTGATTAAATCACCAGCAGCATTGAGTAGATTTTTCAATGAATATGGATGGCCAACTAGATCGGTAATTCGTGCAACTCGAAAACAAATACTCAAAGAATTATTAAAGTATGCGCCCAGAGGCAAGCGTCCTCATCTTCAAGTAATTATCGATCTAACAACTTTAGAGAAACGAGGTAAATTCAAAGCATTTGCACAGTTGATACATATCCTCAATGGTAAGCGGGGATTGCATATCGTTGTGATGTATCTAGTGGTGGGAGGATGGCGAGTCCCGTGGGCATTTCGGCCGTGGCGTGGAAAAGATACTGTTACCCCTGCACAACTAGGATTGAAATTACTTCGCACCCTGCCCAAAAAACTACTGAACCGCTTTCGAGTGCGGGTGTTAGCTGACACTGGTTTCAGCAGTGTTGAATTTGTAAATGGGGTCGAGAAACTTCGTGACTTTCAAGCGATTGTGGGTATCCCCAAAAATCGCTTGATGTCTAATGGGAGAGCTATCAAAACAATTACCAAGAAAGGGCAGCAAGTGGACATAACTGGCTTCGAGAAGAGGGTCACAGCTTCATGGTTCTATTTAGAGCGGAATGGCAAACTGGAGAAAAGATTTGTAATTTCTACTCGGACTCTCAAGGGCAGTACGATTACCATGTGGGGTCGTCGGCGATGGGCCATAGAGGGGTTTTTCAAGACTGCCAAATATCAATTTGGATTGGCTAGCTTTGGTCAACAGACTCTATTAGGAGTCTATCGTTGGCTCATACTCAGCTTGATTAGTTTTGTACTAACCCACTGGGTTTATTTGTCATTGAATTGTGCTAATTTGCCCGACTGGAAAGAGGCAGCATTGTTGACCCTACACCAGCTACTACCAGCAATGGCTATCAGCTTGCTGCTGATAGAAGTAGAGAGTAAACGAGATCTACTTGCTTCTCAGGGGTTGGCGTTGGAATTAGTCTCGATACCAATCTAGTATCTATGCATTGGTGCAAGATGTGAGAATACCCCTCTGGTACGTCGGTACGTTTGGTAAAAAGTAGCAGACGTACCGGGATCTAAGAATTGAAATGTTTGCCTAGAAAGGGATTGAGACACTGGTACGTCTGGTACGTTCGGTACGTCTCGAAAAACGCACTTTCTGAATTTAGTCTATAAAATCGTTTTTTTTTAACGGTGGGGAATATCGATCGAATTTTCGATCTCCGTGATGGTAATACCAAGACCATCCGCAATCTTCGTCGTTATACCAGCGATGAACTTCAGCTAATCACCTAAAAAATCCTGTCCCAGATCGAGCTAAAATCGGATTTTATCCAGTTATCAGATTCAACCATGCCCTCAGCCAAATCCGAAATCGTGCTTAAATTCTCCGAATTGCCCCAAGCCAAGCCATTACCAGACAAAAAAGTTGGAGTCGAACTGACAGACCAAAATGGGATCGCCTTCACCGCGATTCTCAATGCCAAAAGCTGGCGCAAAGCTGAAGCTAATGCCGTAGGGTTTGAAATGTGGGCGGGGGCGATTAGTGGCAAGTTGAGTAAAGGCAGTCAAGGCTTAGAAATCGTGGATGCAGGCATTCAGATTTTCGAGAAGAAGCCGAAACTCTCACCGGAGGAATCAGTGGGGGAGGACGCATAAATGGAAACACTTCAGCCTTATCTGTCTTACTTAGGTATCGGTGCTGCAATCGTTGGTGTGGTCGCCCTACTGCTGTGGATTGGCTTTGCTGCCATGTTATCTACCGCAACTGAGGGAATACCAGAACTGATCGGTAAATTCTTTAATTACCTAGCAATGGGTGATTTGGAGACAGCTTATAGCCTCACCTCTGACCGATTCCAACAGTCAATTTCTCAAAAACAGATGCGGAAACTTGTGCGTTCGCATCAAATCGATAAGCACAAGCGACTGTTGTTACCAGTATCGCTCCCTGAAGGTGATGCCCATGCCTTTGATATCACCCTCATCCTCACATCCGGTCGAGAAATCCCCATTTCGCTCGAATTAGTAAAGGCAAGGTGAAAATTGGACAATTGATGCCTTGAGTTTTCCCCGATCGCTCTTGAAGGGTCAACCATGAACATTGACAATTAGCTAGAAATTGAATCCAGCCACCGTCGTAATGTCGGTCAATCCCTCGTCTCACTTCCTCGTCAGTCAAATCTTCTAAATCTTCAGCTCGATCTAGCCAGCTACAGTCACGAATCCATGCCTGCGCTTCATTTATTTGGACTTGGGTCACTGCTTTCATATTCATAAAAAGTTCATTTGCGACTAGATGGGGGTGCAAACGTGTTGTCCATACCCCCGTAGACCCTAACGTCGCATGATTGGGAAATTATGCTCTGGGAGCTGGGGCGGAGCAATCTTACCGCCTGATGAAGCAGTCACAATCGAAGGAGCAAGGAAGATTACCCCCAGCAACAACAAAAATAGAGGTGGACTCATTTTCCTGATTGACGGACAAAAGTCCGTAGGCATTCTCGCAAAGACTGATGAGCAATGGGTTTGAAGAGAAAAGAGAGGAAAACTGTTAAACTGTTTTTATCCAAAAAACCAGTACAGCTCGAATGCTCGAAACATCCTCTCGCCTACATCATCAATTAATTAAGTTTGCCAGTCAATATAGTCAATGGGCAGATGTTCGACATTTAGGTGTGATGTGTTGGATGATTGTAGGCTTGATTGGCGAAGGTAGTGTGAATCTGACTAAATGGATCGACCATATCCAAACCAAGGCGACTATCGCTCAAAGTACCCAGAAGAGGTTGTCACGGTGGGTGAATAATCCACGGATTAATCCAGCTAAATTGTATAGTCCATTGGTCAAAGCAGTATTTGCCAATTGGCAAGACCCCGAAATATATCTGACGTTTGATACCAGCATGTTATGGGATGAATATTGCCTGATTCGGGTCTGTGTGGTGCATCTGGGCAGAGCAATTCCAATTGGTTGGAGAGTGCTCAAACATAAAAGCAGCAGTGTGAAGCTTGACACTTACAAAGACTTGCTCAAACGAGTCTCCAAGCTGCTACCCGCTAATCCTAAGGTCGTTCTGCTCGCGGATAGAGGGTTTGCTGATGCCCAACTGGTTCGTTATATCCGAAGATTGGGTTGGCACTGTCGGATTAGAATTAAAGGTAACTTTTTGCTGCACCATCCCCGTCATGGTTGGATTAGAGTCAGTAAATTTCCCATGTCTCTAGGAACGGCTCAACTCATCCACAATGTGACTATCCACAAACATAATTCTTTGACTGATGTCCATCTAGCACTTGGTTGGGAGGAAACATCTGGCGAAAAATGGTATATTCTCAGCACTGAACCTACTACGCTCCAAACCTTTCGTGAATATGGTTTACGTTTTACGATTGAGGAAAACTTTAAAGATGATAAATCTTCTGGCTTTAATTTAGAAAATTCTAAACTGCGCTCTGCACCAGCTTTGTCTCGTCTTTGTCTGGTGATGGCGATGACGACTTTATTCCTCACGGCAACTGGAGTTGAAGTCGTTGTTTCCGGGCAGCGTCGTCTTGTCGATCCACACTGGTTTCGTGGCTCTAGTTATCTCAAGATTGGTTGGAGTTGGGTCAAGAGAGCGATTATTAATGGTTGGGATTTACTTTGTTCTGCCTCTTTTACTACTAATATTGACCCAGCTCCAGTCAAGGCTTCTCATTCACAATATCTGCAAAAGAAATACCGAATTGAATTTAAGGCGCACACGCATGTCTGGGCTTAAAAAACTTTTGTCCGTCAATCAGCTCATTTTCAGATTTCTGAGTCGATCAACAAATCTAGCCGTAAGAGGATTGTTCAACATAATTGATAATTGATACTTGATAATTCAGTCAGTCAATCAGAAGCGTAGTAAATTCATCTAAGCATAAAAATTAGGTAGATCGATCGGTTAAACATACAAATTAGCCATATTCAAACGTTTGAATATTTTGCAAACGTTTACATTTTTGTTTGCTAGTGCTAATCAATATTAACTACTGCTACCATCTTGATAATTACTAATTATCAATCAATTGTGTGGATACAGTACGCATTATTTAGCTCTTTTCTCTGGGCAATTGTTCATATTCTTGATGAACATTGTGTCGATCGGATCTTCTCTAAACCCTGGCTGGGTGTAATTACCAGCTCTGGTATCTCCGCTGGTATCTTCCTACTCGTGCCATTTTTGCACATCCTAATTATCATTCCTCAATGGGATGTATTAATGATTTGTCTATTCACTGGGGCAATTATTCAACTCAGTCAGGTCTATTATTTTCGTGCCCTAGATTGCAGTGATTCGGGAACTGTCTCGGCTTATTGGAATCTCACCCCAACATTTTTACCTGTGATTAGTTACTGGTTGTTTGGTTACTTAATCACTGGCAATAACTATATCGGCATTGGCTTATTATTAATCGCTTCTGTTGGACTATGTGCGATCGATAAGTTCGAGAGTAAATGGGATACTCTCTATCTGATGTCGATCGCTGCTTCAATTCAAACTGGGGTAGTACTGCTGGAGAAATATATCTTCGATCGATCTGATTTCTTTGGAGCCTTCCTCAGTATCACCGTTGGTATTTTCATCACCGGACTATTCAGCTTAGGAATGCGAGAAGTTAGAGTTTCGTTAGTCAAAGACCTACCCAAGATTAAAGCTGCTCTACCAGTATTTATCATCATCGAACTAATCAACTGGGCAGCCCTCTACACCGGACAGTCAGCCGTGAAAATGGGTGTTCCTTCATTAGTTAGTGCAATCGAGGCTAGTGTGCCCGCCTTCGCCTTTGGGATATCTCTAACGATCGCAATGTTGACTCATAAAATTGATGATGAAACCAAGCAGAAGCTCCCGATTAAATGGGCAATGGTTGCGCTGATGATGGTCGGAGTATGGTTAATTGGTGCGGGGATAGAAGCATGAAAATAATTAATAATTAATAATTAATAATTAATAATTATTAATTAAAACTCTAGTTAAGGGTTAAAACTTGCACTGTCAACTGTCAACTGTTTCACCGATGATAATTCCACCTATCTTTAACCGTCAGCCGCCTAACATCCGTTCTCGCACCAATCTAGACGGTTTTCGCAACATCCTGATGATTGATTATTACCCCAGTCTCAATCGCTGGCAAAGTCGCCAAATCTTCAACCGCGATGGTAAAGTTTACCAGCAGCTCATTCTCGTCTGCATTCACGGTTGTGAAGGTGAATCTACTTTTGAATGGTGTCGTCCAGATTTAGATGTAGTTATTAGTGGGGGAAATAAAGCGGTGATTGAGCGATTGTTAAAAGAAGACATTCTCAAATATTTAATTCCCACATTCAGCTAAATTTTATGAGTTCGCAAAGCATCTTCTGTGAAGAATCAATCTTTAGGGAACAACCGCCCAATTTCAAACAGCATAGTGGAGTTGTAAATGACTCTCAGAGCATCTTTAAAATTGATTACGCTCCATACCTAAACAAATGGTTTAGTCGTCACATGGCTAGCCGTGATGGTGGCACAGACCAAAAATTGATCCTTGTAAATGTGTACGATCCTCAAACCAAGATTACCTATGAATGGT
>JAPJYX010000197.1:0-42689 GCA_030503985.1 Himalopsyche tibetana
ACCACTTCTCCGAGATAACGAATGCCTTTGCCCTTATAGACTTCTGGTGGTCGGACAGCACGAATACGTGCAGCCGTGTTACCTACAATTTCTTTATTGATGCCACTAACAATTACGTTAGTGTTGGCTTCAACTGCGACTTGGATGCCATCAGGGGGAACGATTTCAACGGGTTTGCTGTAACCAACGTTCAAAATTAGGTTGCGACCTTGAACCTGGGCACGATAACCAACGCCCAGAATTTGAAGACGTTTTTCAAATCCTTTGGAAACGCCTTCAACCATATTGGCAACTAAGGTACGAGACAGTCCATGACGCTGACGGGCTGCTCTGGATTCATCGCGACGCAATACTTTGAGCGTTTCCCCTTCTTGTTCCACGGTTACTTGTTCAGGGAGTACCCGGTCAAGTTCTCCTTTAGGACCTTTGACAGAAACGTGTTGACCGTTAATATTTACGGTCACTTTATTGGGAATGTCTATGATGCGTCTGCCAATACGTGACATGACTTGATCCTCCTTGAAAATCCAGAATTTTCTGCCTCAAGAGTCTTAAAAACTAATTTTGACTCTTGATTGCTACCAGACGTAGCATAGTACTTCGCCACCAACGCCTTGACGCCGCGCTTCTCGGTCAGTCATGATGCCGCTGGACGTAGAAATGATCGCAATACCAATGCCACCTAGCACTCTTGGCAGTTCCTTACGGTTAGAGTAAACTCTTAAACCAGGCTTACTGACGCGCTTCAGTGCGGTAATAATTGGCTGACGGTTTTTACCTTTGTATTTCAAAGAAACCACCAAGTGTTTTTCAACGCCTTCGCCTGCTTCTTCAAAGTCAGCAATAAAGCCTTCGCTCTTCAGAACGGTGGCGATATTACGGGTCATTCTTGTAGCTGGGACTTTTGTTGTCTGATGCCGAACTAAGCAAGCATTCCGAATGCGAGTTAGCATATCTGAAATTGTGTCGTTTGCCGCCATTTTTCCTTCCTATTGAATACAGCTTTAGTTCTCCCGGAAGGGCATTCCCATCTCTTTGAGTAAGGCGCGACCCCTCTTCGTCGGTTTTTGCTGTTGTGATAATTGAAATATCCATCCCACGGATTTGATCGACGCTATCGTAGCTAACTTCGGGAAAAATTAGTTGTTCTCGCACGCCAAGGGTATAGTTACCCGAACCGTCGAAACTTTTTGGGCTGATGCCACGAAAGTCACGAATTCGAGGGAGTGCCAGGTTGATTAGTCGGTCAAGAAACGAGTACATCCGTTCTGAACGTAGCGTTACCATCACGCCAACAGGCATACCTTGACGAATTTTAAAGCCAGCGATCGCTTTTTTGGCTCGCGTCACTACTGGTTTTTGACCAGTAATAATCGCGATTTCATTCAAGGAAGCTTCCATCGCTTTGGCATTCTGAGATGCCTCTCCTAAGCCCCGGTTAATCGTAATTTTGATTACCTTGGGAACTTGATGGATATTCTCATAGCTAAATTGTTCTTTAAGCTTGGGAACTATCGTTTCTTGGTAGAGACTTTTTAATCGGTCTGTCATGGTTTTTGTCCTTTTCACCCTGGGCTTTGTCAGGGAATTAATCATTAGTTGTTAGTTATTTGCCAATAATCCACAACTAATTAGTCAATAACTTCGCCCGTTTTTTTGAGCATTCGCACCTTACGACCTTGGTCGTTCATGGTGTAGCAAACACGGCTGGCAACTTTTTGCTTGTCGGAATAAAGCATGACGTTGGAGCTGTGAATTGGAGCTTCAAAGGTGGTAATCTGACCTGTTTCGCCTTCTTGTTGAGGTTTGACGTGCTTGGTTTTGATGTTGACCCCTTTGATGACAACCTTACTGAGCTTGGGTAAGGTCAGTAAGATTTCTCCAACTTTGCCTTTGTCTCGACCAGAGATCACCTGAACGGTGTCACCTTTTTTTACGTGCATTTTGTAGCGCTTGGAAGTATCCTTCGCGCTCATGAGCTTGCTTGGCATTAGAGTACCTCTGGAGCGAGGGAAACAATTTTTGTGAAGTTTTTGTCGCGCAGTTCTCGTGCGACTGGACCAAAAACGCGGGTTCCTTTTGGGTTGCCGTCGTTGTTGATGATCACTGCCGCATTGTCGTCAAACTTGATGCTCATACCGCTGTCTCGGCGCAGTCCCTTACGGGTGCGAACAATTACAGCTCGTACAACGTCTGACTTTTTCACTGCCATGTTTGGGATGGCGTCTTTAACGACGGCAATGATCACATCGCCAACACCGCCATAACGCCGATTGCCTGCGCCTAAAACACGAATGCACATTAGTTTACGTGCACCGCTATTATCAGCGACATTTAGGTAGGTTTCTTGTTGAATCATGGTTTTTTCCTCCTTATCTAGTCGTTAGTTAGTTAGTTGTTTGGGTCGTTGGTTGTTAGTTCTCCAAAAACTAAAAACTAACAACAACATTTAGGATTTCGAGGTGGTGGTAAGGATTTCAGCAACCATCCAGCGCTTGGTACGCGAGAGAGGGCGTGTTTCTTGAATCCGGACGCGATCGCCTTCTTTACACTGATTCTCTTCGTCGTGGGCTTTATATCGCTTTGTCCGCACCACGATTTTGCCATATTTAGGATGGGCTGTCCGGTTTTCTATAGCGACGACAACGGTTTTATCCATCTTGTTGCTGACTACCAAACCCACCCTTTCTTTAACTGCCATTAAGCTCTACTCCTGTTCTGCATCGGTTTGTGGGGCAGCGGCGGCAGCGAGTTCACGCTCTCTTGCCACTGTCAGCATCTGAGCCACGCGATGCCTCGCGTGCTTAAATTGATGCGGTTTTTCTAAACGACGGGTTGCCTTTTGCATCCGCAGTTCAAATAGCTCACGCTTGGTGGCTAAAATTGCCGCCTCCAGTTCCTGATCGTTTAATTTTCTGGCATCTTCTATCTTGGGCAGAGGCATAACTTACACCTGTTGTTCCCCGTCACGGGTGATGAACTTGGTTTTAATTGGCAATTTGTTGGCAGCGAGACGCATTGCTTCGCGGGCGATTTCTTCGGAAACACCAGAGATTTCATAAAGAATCCTTCCTGGCTTCACGACGGCTACCCAAAACTCTGGTGAACCTTTACCCGAACCCATACGAGTTTCAGCGGCACGCATGGTTACAGGCTTATCTGGAAAAATTCTAATCCAGATTTTTCCACCCCGGCGGATGTATCTAGTCATCGCCCGACGACCGGCTTCGATTTGACGCGCGGTAATCCAAGATGGCTCAGTAGCCTGTAGAGCATACTCCCCGAAGTTTAGGCTGCTGCCGCGAGTCGCGACACCTCCCATTCTTCCGCGTTGCTGTTTACGAAATTTTGTTCTTCTAGGACTTAACATGATTAGTCATTGGTCATAAGTTAGTAGTCATTAGCTAGTTATCACTAACAACTTATTCATTTGAACGGTCTTCAAAACTCTGGCGACGTCGTTGTTGACGGCGACGGGGTTGATCAGCAGGTTGTTGTGCTGCTTGTTCTTCCTGACCTGGAATGATTTCCCCTTTAAAGACCCAAACTTTTACGCCTAAAATTCCGTAAATTGTTTTGGCAGTACGGTAGTCGTAGTCGATATCCGCCCGCAGGGTATGTAATGGTACTCGTCCTTCACGAGTCCACTCGGTTCTGGCAATTTCTGCACCGTTTAACCGACCGCTTACCTGGATTTTGATGCCTTGAACGTCGGCACGTTGGGCACGTTGGATTGCCTGACGCACGACTCGTCTAAAGGAAACTCGTCGCTCTAACTGCTGGGCAATGTACTCAGCGATTAGTCCAGCATCAGCATCTACCCGCGCTACTTCGATCACGTTGATGCGAATTTGACGGTTGCTGCCCAAAGCGGTTTGCAAACCTGTACGCAGATTTTCGATGCCACTGCCACCACGACCGACAACTACACCGGGGCGAGCTGTGTGAACTTCTAAATCGATTTGGTCAGCTTTGCGTTCAATGCGGATTTCAGAAATCCCGGCATTATTGAGCTTATCTTCTACGTACTGCCGAATTTTATAGTCTTCTTGTAGTACTTCTGGATAGCGTTTTGAATCGGCAAACCAGCGAGAGCGATGCTCTTGGGTAATACCTAATCGAAACCCGATTGGATGTATTTTTTGTCCCACTTATATCCTTCCTTTGCCTTGTCAGTTGTTTGTTGTTTGTTGTTTGTTGCTTGTTATTACATAACTAATAACTAATAACCAACAATCAATGACTATTCAGCGACTTGCGGTGAAACCACAACTGTAATGTGGCACGTTGGTTTGCGAATTTGATAAGCGCGACCTTGTGCCCTTGGCCGAAAGCGCTTCAAGCTAGGTCCCATGTCCGCAAAAGCTTTGCTAATCACCAAGCTGGCTGGGTCAAGACCTGCATTATGCTCGGCGTTTGCGACGGCGCTCCGCAGCACTTTGAGAATTGGATCACACGACCGATAGGGCATAAATTCCAGAATGATCAAGGCTTCTCGGTAAGAGCGCCCTCGAATTTGGTCGAGAACACGTCTTACTTTGAAAGGAGACATTCTGATATAGCGTGCGATCGCTTTTATTTCTGTTGTAGTATCTATCGCCATAGTTTTTTTTTCTTCTGTCGAAGTTGAGGGAACCACTCAAACCTTCTAACGACCGGTTCTCCGGTCTCCTTTAGAGTGTCCCCGAAATGTGCGTGTTGGTGCAAATTCGCCGAGTTTATGTCCGACCATTTGCTCGTTTACGAAAACTGGTACGTGCATACGACCGTTGTGAACAGCGATCGTGTGACCAATCATCTGGGGCAAAATTGTCGAGGCTCTCGACCAGGTTTTAATCACTTGCTTTTCGCCCTTAGCATTAAGGACTTCAATCTTCTTCAGAAGACTGTCAGCAACAAAAGGACCTTTTTTTAAAGAACGACCCATAATTTCATCTTGAACGAAAGATCAGTTTGATTGGCAGTTGAGAATCCAGTGTGCCACTCGTTAAGACTGACGACCACCGCGACCGCGCTTCGAGGATTTGCGGCGACGACGGACGATCAAAGCACTACTTTGCTTTTTCTTTTTCCGAGTTTTTGCGCCCAATGCTGGTTTACCCCAAGGTGTGACTGGACCTGAGCGACCAATTGGTGCTCTGCCTTCACCACCACCATGTGGGTGATCGACTGGGTTCATGACGCTTCCTCTCACTTCTGGGCGGCGTCCTCTATGGCGGTTACGACCGGCTTTGCCTAAGCTCAGGTTACGGTGTTCGATGTTGCCAACTTGTCCAATCGTCGCGTAACAATCGCGTCGAATCATCCGTACTTCACTAGAAGGAAGCTTTAAGGTGACATAGTTACCTTCTTTAGCAACAACTTGTGCTGTCGCACCTGCGGCACGCACAATCTGCCCGCCTTTTCCTGGTGTCAGCTCAACGTTGTGAACACTCGTACCCAATGGGATATTTTTTAAAGGCAAAGCGTTGCCAATTTCAAAAGGAACTTCAGGTCCTGATAAAACTTTTGTGCCTACTGCCAATTTATCGGGGTGAAGAATATACCGCTTTTCACCATCTTCATAGAAAAGAAGTGCAATCCGAGCATTCCGGTTAGGGTCATACTCAATCGCCACAACTTTTGCTGGAATATTATGTTTATCGCGGCGAAAGTCGATAATCCGATAAAGTTGCTTATGCCCACCACCACGACGGCGGCTGGTAATCACACCACGGTTGTTACGACCTTTGGCACGATGCTTAAACTCAGTTAGTGATTTTTCCGGCTCACTCCTTGTAATCTCAGCAAAATCTGAGACTGTACCCTGACGAGTACCGGGAGTGTAGGGCCGATAAGAACGAATGCCCATAACAAATATCCTTTCTTCTGTGCTTGAACTTAATAAACCATTAAAATTTGAGGTTTCTAATTTTTAATGGCTCCAGTCCTATACTTCGGGGAACAATGTAATTGAATCCCCTTCGGCTAGGGTGACAATTGCCCGTTTGTAATTAGGCTTGTAACCCAGAAACTTACCAACTCGGCGCTTCTTACGTGGCGGACGAATGGTGTTAACGCTCTGCACTTTTACTTCAAAAAGGCTTTCAATTGCTGCTTTGATTTCTGGCTTCGTCGCTTTGAGAATTACTTCAAAAACGTATTTGTTCTGCTCCAAAAGCATGGTGGCTTTTTCGGTGACAATTGGACGAAGTACCAAGTCAGCGAGGTCACGGGGGTTATATTCAGCTACTTTACTCACCGTAAACCTCCTGAATTTTGGCAAGGGCGATGCTGGTCGTCACAACTTTGTCGGCATTCAGTAAGTCGTAGACGTTTAAGTTGTTCGCGGCAATTAGCTTGACTTTTGGCAAGTTTCGTGCTGACAAATAAACCATCTCAGCTAACTCTGGTAAAATTACCAAAACTTTGGCTCCAGTAGGAATACCCCAGCGTGTCATTGCTGCGACAAACTCTTTGGTTTTTGGTCGTGGCAGTTGCTCCGCAAAGTCTTCTACTACGATCAAATCGCTAGTTCTACCTTGCAATGCCGTTCTAAGAGCTAGGCGTCGCTCTTTACGGTTCATTTTCAGGTTGAAATCTCTGGGTTTTGGTCCAAAGATTACACCACCACCGCGCCATAAGGGTGATCGGTTGGAGCCTGCACGGGCGCGACCTGTGCCTTTTTGCCGCCAGGGTTTGCGTCCACCCCCACTGACTTCGGCACGGGTTTTTGTCGAGGCTGTGCCTTGACGCGCGTTGGTCATTTGCATCACCATTGCTCTGTGAACAATGTGAGCGGCTGTTCCTTCTTTGGCAACTCGCAAGTCAAGGGTCGCTTGTCCGACTTCCTCTCCTTGCCAGTTCTGCACTACACAATCAACCATGTCTTTAGTCCTTAGTCTTTAGTCTTTAGTCACTTAATGGTTTATTCAAGGTTCAAAGTCCGCAACGATGATGCCTGGAATAATCATCAATGACTATCGCCCGACCTTGTTGGTTGGCGCAATACTTAATAACGCTCCTGGTTTTCCGGGAATCGCACCTTTGATTAGTAACAAGTTACGGTCTGAATCGACCCTGATTACTTCAAGCTTGCGAATTGTGACATTGACGCCACCCATTCTACCTGCCATTTTTTTGCCGGGAAATGTCCGTCCGGGAGTTGTTCCTGGACCTGTAGAACCTGGCAGTCTGTGGTTTTTGGAACCGTGAGACATTGGTCCGCGCTTAAAGTTGTGGCGTTTTTGATAACCCGCAAAGCCTCGACCAATACTTGTTCCTCTGACATCAACGATTTGACCCGCTTCAAAGATGTTAGCGTTGAGGGGTTGCCCTAGCTCAAATTCACTAGTGCTATCCAAACGATACTCTTTCAGGTGACGTAAGGCAGGAGCGCTAGATTTCGCTAGGTGTCCCAGTTCCGGTCTGTTGAGAGCTTTTGGTTTTACTTCGTCATAACCAATTTGAACGGCGCTATAGCCATCCGTTTGCTTGGTTTTAATTTGTGTGACTGTGCATGGACCTGCTTGAACGACGGTTACAGGAATTGCTTTTCCTTCTTCGTTAAAGACTTGGGTCATACCGAGTTTGGTACCGAGTATACCGACAGGCACGGGCTTCTCCTTTCTAGACGTTATAGTACAGCCGCGTCGGCTCTACTTTTTGAGTAAATCCACTCGACTTCCCAAATTTTCTTGTCATGACTAGCCGCAGGGCAGTCTCGTTGTTGTGAGCAAACACTTACTCACTGGCAGTCTTGTATTACTTAACAGCCAGATTGTGTAAACCTTTTTTATAGGTTAGTACTGGCTAACAGGATCGTCTGGGTTCGCTGGGACTTAAGTCGTAAACTTCTCAGTATCCCTACGAGACGAAATTGCAAGTACGTGTAGATCAGAAGCGATCAGTTAAGGAATCTGTAAAGATTTATCTACGTCAAGTTGATTATCTGCTCGCTTAACCAGTAAGCCAGAAAAACCGCTTTTTGTAAACTTGGTTACTGTCTTGAACTGGGGTTCAAATGACAGTGACCCCCTTTAACCTGCTGCTTTTGAGCAACCTTGCTTGGTCACAATTTTAGATAATACTACGCTTCATCGACATTTGTCTATAGGTAGGCTTTTTTTTTCCCATACTGCCAAATGGGGTTGGGTGAGTGCGGTTCATTTATAATAAACCCCATAGTGACGATTAACAAAACTTAAGGCGGAATAAGAGGTAGAGATGGCACTGCTCACGACCGGAAAAACGTTCATCCGCGACTTGGAACAGTCAGGCTCATTGGCATTGTATGCTCCTCTAGAAGGAGGCTTTGAAGGACGTTATCGGCGGCGCGTCCGAGCAGCGGGTTATACCAGTTTATGCTTGTCTGCTAGAGGCTTAGGCGATGTAGCGGCTTATCTGACGGGTGTTCATGGTGTTCGTCCGCCTCATTTAGGCAAAAAGGAAATTCGGACTTATTATCTACCACCTATGGTCAATTATCAATTAGAAAACTTGCCTCCTAAATCTAAAGGGTTACTACTGTGGATTATTGAAGGCTCAATGTTAGATAGCCAAGAACTTGATTATTTAACAACCTTGCCTCAGCAAGAGCCACGAGTGAAAATAGCTGTAGAGATGGGAGGCGATCGCTTTTTCCGCTGGACACCTCTCAAACAGGCTTTACCAGCAGTGGTTTGAGTGGGAACTCTTTAACCTCCACAAATGGTAGCCGACATGGCTTTTCTTGCCAGCAGCTCCTAATCTCAATGCCCCCAATTTAACTAGCTCAGACTCTAGTTTTGATACTCTTGTAAAGTACTGAGCAGATTGGGGGATTTTTTTATGCTAGAGCAACGTGACTACACAGTAATCATTGACAAAAGCGGCAGTATGTCAATGAAAGACCAAGCCGGCGGTAAGAGCCGCTGGCAAATCATGCAGGAATCTACCTTAGCATTAGCCAATAAATGCGAAGAATTTGACCCTGATGGCATCACAATCTATTTATTTTCTGGTCGCTTCAAACGTTACGACAACGTGATTGCCAGTAAAGTTATGCAAATTTTCACAGAAAACGAACCTTCTGGTACAACTGATTTAGCTAGAGTCCTCCAAGACGCCACAGACAACTACTTTCGACGCAAAGCTGCTGGGCAAACCAAAGCCAATGGAGAAACAATTGTAGTTGTTACCGATGGTGAGCCGGATGACCGTAAAGCTGTGATGAAAGTCATTATTGAGGCATCGCGACAAATGGAAAAAGATGAAGAGTTAGCTATTTCTTTTGTGCAAGTAGGTTCAGATGCTCAAGCTACCAAATTCCTCAAAATATTAGATGACGAGCTGCAAAGTGTTGGTGCAAAATTTGACATTGTAGATACGATTACTATTGATGATATGGAAGATATGACTTTAACGGAAGTCTTACTTAATGCTATTACTGATTAATTGTGTACTTGTTGCTTAAGTAACTTATAGGTAAAAGCTTGTATAGGAAAAAACGTAGCGATTTAGTCGTTGTTGACCTAATAAGTAATCCAGATTTTTGTGGAAAAACTAATTATGCTACAGGAGCGAGACTACACACTAATCATTGACTGAAGCAAGAGTATGTCCGTCATAGACTCAGTAGAAAATAAAAGTCGATGGAGTATTATTGAGGATTGTACTTTAGCTTTAGCAAGGCAATGCGAAGAATTTGACTTAAATGGTTTAACTGTTTACTTTTTCTCTAACCATTTTAAACGTTATAGAAATATAACTTCTAGTAAAGTCCACCCAATATTTCAGGAAAATGAACCTCAGAGTAGCACGAATTTGACTATTGTTTTGCAAGATGCTTTCAACAACTACTTTCAACACAAAGCTGATGGTCAAACTAAGCCTAATGGAGAAACAATTACTGTACTTACTGATGGAGAAACTGATCATAGAATTAGCGTCAATGAAGTAATTATTAAGGCTTCTCAGCAGATGGAACAAGATGAGAAACTAGCGATTTCTTTTATGTAAGTTGGTTCTGATCCAAAGGCAACGAGGTTTCTAAAAACTTTGGATGATCAGCTTCAAGAGCTAGGTGCAAAGTTTGACATTGTGGATACAGTAACAGTTGAAGATATGAAAACTATGACCTTACAGGATATATTGCTGAATGCCATAGTTGATTAAGAATATTTTGAGCTGGAGGAAAATGCCATGGAATCAATGGATGATTTATTAGCACAAGTCAAAGCTGAATATCAAGAACCCAAGCTTCAACAGCCTAAAAAACGATCACTACTTGAGGAGGAGTTAAATTTAGTAGAATTGCCAACTGTTCAACCCCAATCCTCCAGCCCAGTTGGTAAGTCGCTGGCTGAAGATAGCTTATTGGCAGAAATTAAGGCTGAGTTTGCAGAACAACAACGAACAGAAGAAATATTAAAGCAGCAACAGCGACAAAAAGAACAACGGCAAAAAGAACAACAACAGAAAGAAGAGCAAATTCAAGCACAGCAAAGAGAAAAGCAAAGAAAAGAAGCTTTAACTAAAGAAGCAACAGAATGGTTGAAAAAAATAGACTTTCGTTCAGAAGAAGGTTTGTGGTTTGAAGAATTTGCTTATTCTTATCCTTCCAAATTGGAGGCGGCAGTTGATTATTTGCAAGCTTTACGAGAGGCGAATCATTAAGACTTATTTCTAAAGGTTTAACAATTCGCTATTCTTGAACTAGCTAGTAGTTACTTTCTTTCGTTTTGGCTTTATTGAAATTAGCAACATTTTTGGCAAGTCATCTAAGCTTAGATTAGGAAACATTGACAGTCAGGTGAGGTAATTCCACATGGGAGGTTCAATTATGGAAGATCGTGATTACACATTAATTATCGATAAAAGTGGCAGTATGTCTGCTCCAGAATCTAGTGGTAAAAGTCGTTGGGATACAGCTCAAGAGTCTACGTTAGCACTGGCTAGAAAATGCGAACAATTTGACCCTGATGGGATAACAGTTTACCTATTTTCGGGTAAATTTAAACGTTACGATAATGTGACAGCAAGTAAGGTTGCTCAAATTTTCACAGAAAATGATCCGATGGGTACGACGGATCTGGCTAGTGTCTTAAAAGATGCGACGGATCAATACTTTAGACGCAAGGCAACGGGACAGACAAAAGCGAATGGCGAAACCATTTTAGTTGTAACTGATGGAGAACCTGATGACCGCAAAGCCGTGATGCGTGTAATTATTGAGGCATCACGGCAAATGGAACGTGATGAGGAATTGGGGATTTCGTTAATTCAAGTAGGTAATGATGCTACGGCAACGCGCTTTCTGAAGGCACTTGATGATGAACTGCAAGGAGCAGGAGCACAGTTTGATATTGTGGATACGATTACTCTGGATGATATGGAAAATCTGACTTTGGCAGAAGTGTTGCTCAATGCGATTAACGACTAAGGAATCGAGAGAAACCGCACTCTTCCATCGTTTGATCTGGAAAATTGTGGTTAGGACAAAATATTTTGTCTAAATCTTGAGAGTGTAAAAAATTAATCATTAGCGGGACTAAGTTTCCCGCTATTTTTTTGAGACGGCTAATTGACAATTAAACCACTAAATCTGGGGTGAAGGAAAATAAAAGGGCGACCCTGATAAATTGATTGATGAACAGTTATAGATTATCGAGGCGGGTCGCCCCTACATTAGTTTTCTGGCTTCACAATATTCATCCCTTGATTCAGCAACGCCAATATCCCTTACTCAGAGCTGCCCGAATCCAAGCCAGACTATCACCCATTTCAGAAATTTCACTTCCCCATTTTAAAGCCAAGGATTTAGCATATAGGGGTGACTGAACTGTACTATCCCTGTAATTCCTTACGGGAGGGTAACTGGTTTAAGCTGATCTGCGGCGCCAGCTTCCAACACCTCCCGGCTGTTCGACATCTTACCTTGGCTTACACCCTTGCGGGTGCCGACTGCATTGACGTGGCTGCAGACTTGGCAGTTATTGCAGCGGCAAAAGATGCCATTGCTGTTGCCAGAGTACTAGGGACAGATGCCCAAATCCAGGGATTTGGATACAGACACCAACCGCTGCTGATGGTAAGTTTAAATGATGGAGAAGACCCGCATTTTCGCAAAGCTGAGTTTAACCCAATCTTATGTCCATCAGATTGTCCTCGTCCCTGTGAAAAGATTTGCCCAGCCCAAGCAATTATTTTCCAAGATACCAGTGATGGGTTTTCTGGAGTAATTGACGGGCGTTGCTATGGCTGCGGTCGTTGTCTACCAATATGTCCCCAACAGCTAATTTATACCCGCAATACGGTTTCTGCACCGTCCTCGTTCGCAGAACTTATTGTGGAAGCTGGCGTCGATGCCTTGGAAATTCATACCAAAGTGGGACATTTTGATGATTTTAAACGACTATGGCGTGCGATCGCTCCTTGGGTAGACCAACTCAAACTACTCGCCATTAGCTGTCCCGATGGTGAAGGTTTAATCGACTATCTTTGGTCACTTTATCACCTGATTGCACCCCTACCCTGCCCCTTAGTTTGGCAGACTGATGGACGTCCCATGAGCGGTGATATCGGCAATGGCACGACTCGTGCCGCTGTCAAACTTGCTCAAAAAGTCCACAGCGCTAATTTACCTGGATATGTGCAACTTGCCGGTGGTACAAATAACCACACCGTAGCCAAACTGAAATCCGTGGGACTATTTAGAGATGAGTGGGATAAGTGCGGAGTCCCCCCAAAAGCCAATCAACCTTACATCGCTGGTGTGGCATACGGCAGCTATGCCCGTGTCTTACTTGCACCAATCTTAGATGAACTGGAAAAAGGCAATAGGCAAGCCGTTGAGACAAATTTAGCATCGTCTCATCCAGCTTTTGGGCAGTTGGAAGCAACACCAGAATTACTCTGGCAAGCGGTGAGAAGCGCTGATAGTCTCGTTTCTCAGCTAAAATCAGCTAAAAACTGACAAATCACACCCCCATTCAAGCCAAAAGTTCAGCACAAACAAATTTTCCACCCAATTACCGAAAAAAGCAGCACGGCTGTCTTTGATACGAGCATATGGTGAATTTTGATAATCGAATTAATCCCGACCATCAACAGTTGTCATCTAATCAAGAATCGCCGATTGTGGAAACAAACATCACATCATCCAGGATGCAGATTACCGACGACCTCCAGAAATTACTGGACATTTTGCCAGAAGAAATTCGCTCATCATTGCAGCAACATCCACAGCAAGAGTCTTTAATTGAGGTGGTTATGGATTTGGGGCGTCCTCCAGAAGTGCGCTTTCCCGGTTCAGCCGAGTACCTATTGCAAACCCCTGTGACTCAGGAACAGCTTAATTATTGTGTCCAGCGCGTTGGACATTTTAGCGGTGATAATCGTGCTGGAATTGAGCGCACCTTACACCGAATTAGTGCTATTCGCAACCGTGCTGGTGAAATTATCGGCTTAACTTGCCGCGTTGGTCGTGCCGTCTTCGGTACAATTGGCATGATTCGTGATTTGGTGGAAACTGGCAAGTCAATTTTGATGCTAGGGCGTCCTGGTGTGGGCAAAACCACGGCGTTACGGGAAATTGCTAGAGTTTTGGCAGATGAGTTGCACAAACGAGTTGTGATCATCGACACTTCTAACGAAATTGCTGGCGATGGCGATATTCCTCACCCCGCTATTGGTAGAGCAAGAAGAATGCAAGTTGCTCGTCCTGAACTACAACATCAGGTGATGATTGAGGCAGTGGAAAACCATATGCCAGAAGTGATTGTTATTGATGAAATTGGCACAGAACTAGAAGCGATGGCGGCTAGAACTATTGCAGAAAGGGGTGTTCAGCTTGTTGGCACGGCACATGGTAATCAAATTGAGAACTTAATCAAAAACCCAACTCTTTCTGATTTAGTTGGTGGCATTCAAGCCGTAACTTTGGGTGATGATGAAGCCAGACGTCGGGGTTCTCAAAAGACGGTTTTGGAGCGAAAAGCGCCGCCTACTTTTGAAATTGCTGTAGAAATGCTGGAAAGGCAACGCTGGACGATTCATGAAAGTGTTTCTGATACCGTTGATGAGTTGCTCAGAGGACGCCAACCCAACCCCCAGGTGCGGACGGTTACGGACAATGGCAATGTGACGGTGACTCGTGAGTTTCCTAGCGCACCTGTTGCTACGCCGCCCAATGGTCGCAGTATGCAGAATGGTCGCAGTCTGGTTAATCATACCCCGCTTGGGACAACTTCGGCTCGACCGACGGGTTGGCGCTCTACAGGGCAGATGAAGCCCCCGGCACGGCAATCTGTTGATACTTACCAGGATAATTATTTTGAGCAGATGCTGGATAAGTCCTGGCATCAAAAGGATGCTTTTGGTACAGTGCGGACGCCGGGACCGAATGGGGAAGATTTGCCGTTGCATATTTATCCCTATGGTGTTAGTCGCCATCAACTTGAGCAGGTGATTCGGGTCTTAAATTTGCCTGTGGTCTTGACAAAAGACATGGATAGTGCTGATGCGGTGTTGGGTTTGCGATCGCACGTTAAGAATCATGGGAAGTTGCGAGCAATTGCGAAGTCGCGGCAAGTGCCAATTCATGCGGTAAAGTCCAGTACGATTCCTCAGATAACTCGCGCTTTGCGGCATCTGTTGGATATGGATGACCCCAGTACGCCGGATGCGGCGGATTTGCGGTTATTTACGGAAAATAGTAGCGAGGACGAAATGGAGGCACTGGAGGAGGCACGTTTGGCGGTGGAGCAAATTGTGATTCCCAAAGGACAACCTGTGGAGTTGCTACCGCGATCGCCTAAATTACGAAAAATGCAGCATGAGTTAGTAGAACATTATCGCCTCAAATCGGACAGTTTTGGCGATGAACCGAATCGACGCTTGCGAATTTACCCAGCATAATCGATGGTGTAATACACTGGTAAAAGTCTACTAGCGTATTACACTCAACAATCAAGATCAAATCCCCGACTTCTAAAGTTAAATCATGGCAATGATTGAAGAAACCTTAAGCAAGAAGTCGGGGATTTGAAATAGTACAAATCACAGGATTGATCACAAGCGATTCAGAGCAAATTCTTAAATCAGTGTGCTGCCATTTGTCGAATATCCACAAGCGGGAGTCATAAGAGTGAATTGCCCTATTTGTCTCACCTCCAATCCTGTGTCAGCCAAGTTTTGCATGGAATGTGGTACTTCTGTGACGGCAACACCGCAACAAGAGACAGCAGAAGTTGATCAATTCCCAAATACTGAGCGTCGTCATGTCTCAGTTATGTTTTGCGATTTAGTTGGCTCTACAGCGCTTTCAGAGCAACTTGATCCAGAAGATTTGCGTGAGATGATTCTGGCATATCGAGAGGTATGTGCTGAGGAGATCCATCGCCAGAGTGGGCAAATTGCTCAGAGTTTTGGCGATGGGCTGATGGTGTACTTTGGTTATCCGATCGCTTATGAGGATAATTCCCAAAGGGCAATTCGTACTGGTTTGAATATCGTAGCGCAGATGGAGCAGTTGTCAACTCGCCTGATGCAAGAATTAGGTGTGAAATTGCAGGTGCGGATTGGCATTCATACAGGTAAGGCGGTAATTGGAGAAACGGGCAGTGGTGATACCTATGAATTGATGGATATTGTTGGCGATACGCCGAATATTGCCTCGCGCATTCAGGGTATTGCCACTCCTAATACCGTTGCTATCAGTGCTGCTACCCATCACATTGCTCAAGGCTATTTTGAGTGTAAAGCTTTGGGAGAACACAGCCTCAAAGGTATCCAGCAGCCAATGGCGGTGTATGCTGTACAATCTGAAAAATTGCGCCACAACAGGCTAGAAGCCGCTACCAGTGGACTGACTCCTTATGTTGGCAGAAAAACTGAATTAGCAAGTTTGCTACAGCGATGGGAGCAAGCCAAGTCAAGCAAGGGGCAGGTAGTTTTGTTGACGGGCGAGGCAGGTATGGGCAAATCCCGTTTGGTGCAGGTGTTTCAAGAGCAGATTGCTGCCGAATCCTATATCTTACGAGAGCTTTACTGTTCACCTTATTACATTAACAGCGCCTTCTATCCACTGATTGAGATGCTGCGGGGACGACTAGTGCAGTTATGTCGGGGAGACTCACCAACAAGACAACTGGCTAAGTTGGAGCGGTTTTTAGGTGAGTATGAGCTGGATATGGCTCAAGTTGTGCCGTTGTTTGCGGCGTTGCTATCAATTGAGTTGGATGGGTGTTATGCTCCTCTTACCATTTCTCCCCAGGCACAGAAACAGAAGCTAGAGCAAGTTTTTTTGATGATGATGCTCAGTTTGGTGCAAGAAAAGCCCTGCTTAATTGTTGTGGAAGATTTGCACTGGGTTGATCCTTCCACACTGGAATTACTCAGTTTGCTGATTGACTTAGCACCAACTCATCGCCTTTTGTTACTTTATACGGCAAGACCAGTTTTTAAGTCAGCTTGGACAAATCATCAGCATCTTAGCAAGATCAACTTGACGGCTTTGCCGAGTCAACAAACTGAGTTGATGATTAATCAGATTACAGGAGGGAAGTCGCTGCCAAAGGAAGTAATAGAGTTGGTTGTAACAAAAAGCGATCGCATTCCTCTGTTTCTGGAAGAAATGACCAAAATGGTCTTAGAGTCGGGATGGCTCATACAAGGAGATCAGTCTTATGAGTTAGCTGGGCAAATACCTGAGTTAGCTATTCCTGCCACCCTGCAAGACTTACTGATGGCAAGGCTAGACAGGTTAGATACCGTAAAAGAGGTGGCGCAAATTGGCGCGACGATTGGGCGAGTTTTTAGTTATGAATTGCTGAAGGCGGTTTCACCCAGGAGTGAGGCAATGCTCAACAGTGGTTTGGAGCAGTTAGTCCAGGCTCAGTTACTGTTTATTATTAGCGAAGGTCAGTACTTATTTAAACACGTTTTGATTCAGGAAGCGGCATATGACTCACTGCTCAAGAGTACTCGCAAGCGGTATCACCAACAAATTGCTCTGGTGTTAGAGCAGCAGTTTCCGGCAAAGGTGGCACGAGAACCGGAACTTTTGGCTTATCATTACCAAAGAGCCGATTTGCACGAGCCGGCGATTCGCTACTGGCATCTATCGGCGAAAAAAGCACAGCAAGCTTCGGCAAATTTAGAAGCGATTAATCATTTAACTACTGCCCTGAAACTCCTGGAAACGCTGCCAGATCATCAATCACGAATGCGGCAAGAGTTGGATTTGCAGCTTAGTTTGAGTGTGGTTTTGAGAATCACTAAGGGTTTTGGTACGGCGGAATTTGAAGCGGCGTGCAAGCGGAGTGAGGAACTTGGTCTACTATTAGGGGAAACGGCTCTGCTTTTTTGGGTGCGGCGGGGACTTTGGGTGTTTTATGCGGCGCGAGTGCAACACCAAAAGGCTCTGGAAGTGGGGCATCAGTTATTAAGTTCGGCTTTATTGAGCAATGATTCCAATTTGTTGGTAGATGCTCACTTCACTGCCGGTTTGACTTTATTTTATCAGGGAGAGTTAGTTAGTGCTGGGGAACATTTAGAAAGTGCGATCGCTTTTTATAATGCAGATCACTATCGCTCCCAAATCGTCCTCAGTGGACAGGATGGTGGAGTTTCGGCTCGATCGGTAATGCCCTTGCAATTGTGGCTCTCTGGCTTTCCAGAGCAATCTCTAGAGCGGTTACAAGAGGCTCAGGCTTTAGCAATTGAGCTATCTCATCCTTTCACTCTCGCTTTTACGATCATTATTGGTGCTTTGTTGCATAAATCTCGTAGGGAGTGGCAAGCTGTCCAAAAATCCACAGCAGCAGGGATTGATTATTACCTCTGAGCAAGGGTTTACCTATTTGTTGAGCTGGGGAACTATCCTCAATGGTTGGGCATTAGCGGCTTCGGGGCAAGTAGAGTCGGGCATTTTGCAGATGCGCAAGGACTGGATATTTACTCAACTACAGGTTCAGAAATTAATCGACCTTATTTTTTTGTCTTTGTTGGCTGAGGCATATTTGCAAATAGAAGAGGTGGATGTTGGAGTAGATATTTTGTCTGAGGGGTTGCAAATTATCGAAGCAACTGTGAGCGTTATTGGAGGCAGAGCTATATCGACTTAAGGGCGAGCTTTTGAGGCTTCAGCTTAAGCATACACTGGCTGAAGAGTTTTTTTGTCAAGCTTTGGATATTTCCCGCTTTCAGGTGCGAAGTCGTTGGAATTGAGGGCAGCTATGAGTTTGGCGCGTTTGTGGCAGCATCAAGGTAAGGCGGAAGCGTCGCGACAACTGCTGGCTGAGATTTATGGCTGGTTTACTGAGGGTTTTGATACTAAGGACTTGCAGGATGCTTTGGTATTGCTGAATTAAGAGGCTCGACTTCTGTGCAGAAGTTGAGCCTCTGTTCTTAGATTTGCAGAAGTCGAGAATTTTCCCAAAAACTCTTGACACAATCCGCCCCCTAAGCGGTTATGATAGACAAGGTGAAGCCAATGGGGTGTAGCCAAGTGGTAAGGCAGCGGGTTTTGGTCCCGCCAATCCCTAGGTTCGAATCCTAGCACCCCAGTTGAAAAAAGAATATTAGCTGATTCAGTTGGTAGGATGACATACTGTTAATTCTTGCTGAACTAATGCTTGTTAATCGATTTGGGACGAATGGCATTTTTTCTCATTTGTCGCGATAAGGAGACAGATTTATGCCAGCATTTCCTTGGCAATCATGGGTTATGGGTATTGTTGGAGCGATCGCTATTTTGCCAATTAATGGGATAACTCCTGTACAAGCGGCACAAACTATTGTACTGCGTCGGGGTTCTGTAACGCGATCGCTTAACGTGGCTGATCTGAAAACTTTTACTGAAACGGGCAATATTTCTCCCAACCTGGAAAATGCCGCACGTATCCTCACATCTCAACAAAAAAGTTTAGTTCAAGATGTCTTGAAGACAAAATTAAATCTGGATGTGGTGGCAACGAGTGACTTGCTAGATACGAAAGTTGGCGACAACCTGGCTTCTTTGTTGGCATCGGCAACTCCAAGAACTGATAATGTCGGTGTGTTGGATGTCAAAACGGCTTTAATTCTGGGTGCGAAGTCTCCTCAAGGACTTTCTCTGATGGGCTTTATTGAGGCGTATCCCTAATGAAAGTCTAGATGTTGATGTTGACCGCATCTTTGAGGTATTGAGGAGCTTTAACGGCTCATTTTGGCAGTCTCAGGCGTTTATGGCGGCAATTGCACCTCAACTTGCCCCGAAGCGTCCTAATCTTAATTTACCATTTGACCCGACTCAAGCTGAAGTTCTAAGGTTGAGGTGTTGAATTTTAATTTTAATGACCGAAAACGGGGAAGGGAAATTCCTGTTGATATTTATTGGTCAACGGAGGCTTCTTTGAATAAGCCGGTTATTGTCTTTTCTCACGGACTTGGTTCTATTCGCACTGATCTGCGATACTTAGCTCAACATTTAGCTTCTCATGGTTATGTTGTGGCGGCGTTGGAACATCCAGGTAGTAATGAAACTCATGTGAAAAAGGCGTTGGCATTGCAAGCACCACTTTTGGAAGCTGAGGAGTTTTTAAATCGTCCCAAGGATATCAGTTTTGTCTTGGATAATCTCAAGCTGATTAATGATCGTGCTGGGGTATTGCGGGGCAAACTGGCATCAGATAACGCTATGGTGGTGGGTTATTCTTTGGGTGGTGCGACGGCGTTATCGATTGCTGGTGCCGAGTTGCAATTAACTGAGTTGAAGCGGCGTTGTCCTGGTAATGTGCTGGCTTTTAGTTTGGGTGAAAATGCTCAATGTTTTGCTAAGAGTTTACCCGAAGATCGTTATCAATTGCGTGATGCTAGGGTGAAAAGTGCGATCGCTTTTTCGCCGACGACTTCTCTGCTATTTGGCGAAACTGGTTTGACTAAGGTGGCTATTCCGGTGTTAATTGGTTCAGGTTTCTGCTGATAAGACGACTCCTGCTTTAACGGAACAAGCGATCGCTTTTGATAAATTACCTTCACCAAAATGGTTGGTTGGTTTTGTTGGCGGTACGCATTTAAGTGTCAAAGATCCGCGACGACGATGGATCAGGCGGGTCAACCTGATACGCTATACAGTGGCGGCGAGGGTGGTTGGAGAGCAAGCAGTTGAGGTGAGGAGTTATGTAAAAGCGATCGCTCTTGCTATGGCATCACAACTAACCGATGATAGCGCAGCGGTAGTGAGTCTGCGAGCGTCTGCAGATAAATATAAGATATTTCTTACACCAGAATATGCTCAATTAGCTTCAACTGAACGCTTGCCCATTCGGCTGATTACAAAAATTCCACCCAAAGCTGAGGCTATTATTAAAGACTTTCAAACTCAGGCAAGTCAGACACCATCTACTGTTCCAGGTGCAGGCATTTAATAGATGGATTAGCAAATCTCATTTTTTTAAATGGGTTATCCATCATAAATAAAGTATACCATAAAAAATGTAGTTTTTTTCTAACTGTTGTCTAGACTTAAATTTATTAACCTAATTACTAACAGCTTGCTGAGGATTTTTAGCAACATTTTCCGCAGATATGAGCAAAGGTGGACGAATACAAAGATACAGCAACGGACCAAACAAAGGCAGTAATGCTACTATCCAGAAAAGTGCAGAATTTGCAACCCTCGCTTTGCCAGATCATCTCCTAGCAACGCTGGAAATAACAGACACAAGAGACAGAAGTCCAGACTCATCACATGAATAAATCTGCTAGTTTTCCACTGTTGGATAAAAATCTCCCCAATTTCCATTGAATAAGCCATAACTCAATAAAAACAAAGAGCCGATAGTTAGAGCAATACCCTAACCAGCGAGAGTCCAAAATTTTCAAGAATAAGTTTTAGAACCTGTAAATTCTTGATGGGGTTCCCGTAATGCTAAATAGGGTAGCAAAGCAAAAGCACCAACACCGAAAGAAGCAGTAGAAAATAGCCAGGCTGGGATTTTTTGTTGCCTGCCGTCAATAAAAGTTAAGGCACTATAAATTAGTGGTCAGACACCCATAATGATTGAACAAGGAACGATGATCGGGTTAATATCATCCCATTTACCAGTTGAGAGATTTTTGATTAATTCTATAGTATCTGGTTGATCTGGTGGAGCAAAGACAAAAGCATAAGTGACTAAAGCAAACCAGAGTAGCCCAAAGCCAATTCATCTATTCATATAAAATATCCTTAAATACTTACTGTATCGGTTAACCTTAAAAAGATTAGTTCAACTATTAATGGTTAAGCCCCATTCCAGAATATTGCTTCAAACCTTGACGCCACAACCAACGGTTCCAGATAAAAAACAAGATAATCCAACCTAACATTACTAATAAACCCCTGACAATATCTACAGGTAAACCAATCAAAATGGCTGCTGGGAAGTGAATTAAATAAGAAATGGCGTCCAAAGCGCAATTTCACGTACCGCTGCTGGAAAAACTTCTAGAGGTGCTATCATGCCGGAAAGAAATAGATAAAACAAAAACCAGATTTGTTCAATTGCACTTGCACGCTCAGTCCAAAAGGCAAATAAAGGCAAAGGTATATTGTGTTAAGAAACGTAATATAAAAGCCAATCCTAATATTGGTATAAATAACAAAGCCTTACCAAGAGCCGGTTGCCAAATTGCTTCTGGATAGAGCAAGAAAAACAATAGTACTAACATTAATGTAAACGGCAAACGTGCCATCGTTCAGCCAAATGTCCAGCCACGTGATGCCATACAGGATCAATTGGTTGTAGCAATCGCGGTGAAAGACGCCCTTCCACGACTTCTTTTTCAAACTCCCAAATAACCCAAACTGTTGTAAGTTGTCGAACCAAAAACACTGTGAGAAAGTAACGTGCAAAGTCCGCTGTTTGTAAGCCAAATTGTCCAGTTTGAGAGGCTTTTGTCCAAACTCCCATTAAAATTAGCGGTAAAGTACCTGACAAAGCCCATAAAAACAACTCCGCTCGATATTCCAGCATATAGGGCGTAGTATACTGAGAGGGAAGACTTGAGCTTGCTTAATAATCTTGTTCACGAAACAACTCCAGCACGGAAAACACGACCGATAACTTCTTCAATTGGTGGTTCAGTTACACTTAAATCAATCACTTCTAATTCTGCTAAAATTCGGGATACAGTCTTAGTAAGATTTTCCTGCCGCACTAAAAAACGTACTTCCCTACCTTCTACAGATTGTAATTCAGCATAATGAGCTAATTTATCTTTTGGCAATAAATGAGCTAATTCTAGCTTGACCTCACGATAAGGTGCAAACTTATCAATTAATCCATCTAAAGGGACCATCATAAATCAATTTACCTTCATAAATCAGCAGTACTCGATGACAAAGTGCTGTAATATCTGCCATGTAATGACTAGTTAATATAATTGTCGCACCAGTACGCTGATTGTACTCACGCAAAAATTCCCGTACTCCTAATTGTGCATTAACATCTAATCCTAATGTTGGTTCATCTAAAAATAATACCTGTGGTTGATGGAGGAGTGCGGCGAGTAATTCCGCTTTCATACGTTCCCCTAAAGAAAGCTTCCGCACAGGTTGAGTTAGCTTGTCTTCTAAAGACAACATTTCCGTTAATTCACCAACTCGATAGCGAAATTCTTTATTAGACATTCCATAAACAGCAGCATTAATTTTTAGGGAATCCAATGCTGGCAAATCCCATAATAACTGCTGTTTTTTGTCCCATTACTAAAGTGATTTTTTGTAAACATTCAGTTTGACGCTGAAACGGAATATAGTCGGCAACACTCAAATTTCCACTGGAGGGCTGAATGAGTCCGGTGAGCATTTTTAGGGTGGTCGTTTTCCCTGCACCATTGGGACCTAGAAAACCCACAACTTCACCACTACCATTTCAAATGATATGTCTTGAACAGCTTTTATATTGCGGTATGTACGATGAAAAAAGTGAGTTAATGTACCTTTAATGCCCGCGTCTTTAACTGCTACCGGATAAATTTTGCTTAAGTTTTTGACGACAATAATAGACATATTTGTTTACTTTAGCGGGATTTATACATGACTTGAGAGTTTTCTAATTATAAGGTCTAAAATAGGAGCTTTATGGTAAATAGTAGATGTTAGTGTCTGAAATTAGGCATTGACTCAAATACCTAAAATTTTACACCTCTAGTTATCTCTACAAAGTTAGTCATTTCTACGTCAAAGCCAGAAAAAAAGTATGTTTTAGCCAAAAACTAAGCCGATGTGGTTTCAATTTTCAAAGCTGTCTGAGCAAGATGAGATATCTATTGTTAGAGTATGCCAATCAAGTTTAGTCCCATCATTTTTAATAAAAATTGTATAAATCCCTATTTCTTGCCTGTAAAACTGGTTACAGTAACCTAAGAAATCTGTCATCTATGCTGTACTTAACTATGAATCATATCACCTCAGCTAGCTCTAAATCTAAATCCTCTTCTGTTACATTCTTAGATATTGAAGCAGCAGCAGCGCGACTGGCTAATGTTGCTTATCGAACACCTGTTCTGACTTCCACTACAGTTAATATTCGTGCCAGTTGCCAAGTTTTCTTTAAATGTGAGAACTTCCAACGTGCAGGATCTTTTAAGTTTAGAGGAGCATATAAACGCTTTAGCTCAACTATCAAATCAACGAAAAAGACAAGGTGTCTTAACCTTTTCTTCGGGAAATCATGGACAAGCAATTGCACTTTCTGGGCAATTACTTAAGATCCCTACCACTGTTGTCATGCCTGACGATTCTCCCCAAGTCAAGCAAGCAGCAACTCGCGGTTATGGGGCGGAAGTCATTTTATTTAATCGATCAGAAACTTCACGAGAAGAACTAGCAAAAAATATTGCCATTAAGCGCCAACTTACCATGATTCCTCCCTACGATCATCCACACATTATTGCCGGACAAGGTACGGCGGCTAAAGAGCTAATTGAAGAGGTTGGCGCACTAGATATGCTATTAGTTTGCTGTGGAGGTGGTGGATTATTATCTGGCAGCGCGATTGCCGCAAAAACTCTTCTACCAAATTGTAGTATTATTGGAGTAGAGCCTTCACAGGCAGACGATGCAACTCGCTCATTTCATACTAAAGTTTTACAGACTATTCACAACCCAAATACAATTGCTGATGGTGCTAGAACCCCTAGTTTAGGACAGTTAACTTTTCCCTTAATATTAGATTATGTTGATGACCTGATAACTGTATCAGAAGAAGCAATCTTAAGGACAATGTTTTTCTTATGGGAACGCCTAAAAATTGTTGTCGAACCAACAGGTGTTTTAGCTGCGGCGGCTTTACTTGAAGGCGTTGTCGATATACCTGATCATGCCAAAGTTGGTGTGATTATTACTGGAGGTAATGTAGATTTAAAGAATCTTTCTCAACTCTTTGTTAATTGCTAAATTCACAAACTTGTCATAACTTGTACTAATTCCAATGATAAATCTACGTTACAATCCTGTTGGTTTTTAAACAAAACCCCAGCTAAAAAGTAAATCTGATCTGTATAAAAAGCCAGATTTTTGTCTCGTAGCTCTTTAATTGTATTTTGTACTTTCGGCTCAGAGCTATAATAACCAAAAGGTAGAGGTACAATTAAAAAATCAGCAATCAAGTAGCCTTGTGCTTTGGCATAATTAATTGTCCCTTCTGGGTCAGAGAAACTAGAAATCATCATTAAGGCATTATCATAACTTAATGATAAAAGTTGTTTGGTTAAAGTGGAACCGTCAGTTCCTCCATATAAAAGTGGTAAATAAATATCATCATCCGGCGCAGGAAGATAAGGCGGATTGGAGATCAAATATCCGGCGTCAGGCTTAGAAGCATTAAAAAAACATTGGTTATGAATAATATATTTATTGGCTAAGTTGTAGTCTTCAATCGTTGAATTAGCAACTTTACAAGCAGAACTATTTCGTTCAAAACCATGTATTAATCCATCAAATCTTGTCCTTAATAAAGAATTAATTACGGGACTACCATCGCCTGAACCAAATTCAATTAGTGAGTCAGAATCACCGCAGTCATGGAACACTAAGGTTTCGATACAATGGGAATAAAACTTAGATTCTTCAGGACAGAAGAAGATGTCTTTCATGAAACTACACCTTGTGATAATTAATGATGGAAAAGTTATGAAAGTTTCGATGAGGCAAGCACAAATAAGACCCATTCTTAGCAAAAGTTTTTCTGAGAGCGTAAAGTTTACGCCCCAATAAAAGTGCTAAGATAAATGAGCTTTTTTAAAGTGATTGCTCTTGATCCAACAATTCAATTACTTGCCTAGCTATCTCCAACTAACGATAACTGAGACTTCTCAAATTCCTTGATCGAACGTACCACGGCAGCACCAGCTCGATCGCATATTAACTTCTCTTGGTCATATCCCAAAACGATTTCCCAGGCATAATCAGGGTATCTTTGTATTAATGGCAACGCCACATCATCCATCATCCAACGACCATGCCGTTCATCTTCCTTAATATGTAACTCCCAATATCCCATAGCCGCGTCCGAGAGTTTTAAGCGTTGCGCGGCGGCAAGATAATTTCGATAGGCAGCGGGCCCTGCTATTTCAAAATAGGCTAAACCGCCGTTATAGCGCAAGAAATGACGCTTACATTCAGTCAGTAAAAAGTTATGATTAATCGACGCCAATACTTCCCAAGGTACTATTTCAAAATAGGCTTCGGGTTCGGTATTCATGCCAAACTCAGCTAACATTTGGGCAAAAAACGTAGAATGCTTGCGAGAAAGTCTCCCGTTGCCGTACTCCTCAATTAAGACTCGCACTAAGGTGCATTGCACTTCATTCGCAGCACCGCCTAAAATACGTGAAAGTCGGCTAGCTTCAACTAAACCCTCAAAAGAAGCGATCGCTAATAAGTACTGATACCCTGCCTGAGTCATTTCTTGACGCAGATAGCGACTATCTTCAGATAGTGGAGGATTAAGATCAAACGCTGCACGCTCATTTAGTGCATAGCTGACATTTAATTCTTGGAGTGCCGCAATATCGAGTTGTGCAAGTTCCCCTTTTTGCCAAGATGATTCTATCTGGTTGCGAACTTTTTGTAAATAAAATGATCGCTCATTTGCGTATTGTTTTAGATCATCATACCAAAACAAGTTTAGTCGGTTAATTCTGTAAAGAATACGCTGTAAAAAACGATGTGCCTCCACACAACCTGGTTCCTGTTCATAAGCTTTGAAAATGGCTAAGAATAGCGCATTTTCAAAACTAATAACTATTGATGGTTGCGCCTCAATTTTTTTGTCTAATTCCTCCATTACTAAGAATTGACTAAATTCTTGCTCGGCATGAATATAGCTTTTAGCTGTCAGTTGCTGATCTAACATACTATTAGCTTCAATAATCTTTTCAAATCTAATTATCTGACTCAGCATTGAATTTTTGTTATTGATGTAATGAGTTGAACACCTTGCAGAGCAATACCAAAGACCAGTAAAGGTAACTTTTTTCTATTCCACAACCGTAATTTGGTAGTGCTGCCATAGTAAAACGTAGTTTATACGATGATTAGGACAACATTCACAAATTAAATCTATTTTTCAATGTAGTACGGTTAACCTTTAAGTTCGTCTGCCTGAAGATATAAGTCATTATAATTTTTTCAGTATCCCGTAATACAAAAAACTAAGTAATGCAACAACTTAAGGAAGGTATTTTATAACTCTTAAAAATCGCAGTGTCTGATACTGTGTTACTAAACCTGAAATAATTTGCTGCCACTTGTTGCAACAACAACCTTAAAAATAAGTCATTATTATTATTGCCAGTTTCACCACAGCCATCAAAAAACTATGGAACAATTCAAAACTCAATTACGTGTCCGCTACCACGAAATGGACGCTTTAGGACACGTTAACAACGCCGTCTACCAACATTATTTAGAACAAGCGGCAGTTGAACATTCAGAACATCTCGGCTTTAATCAAAAACGATGCGAAGAATTGGGCGGTGTTTTTGTGATGCGAAGAGTTGAAATTGATTACCTTCGTCCCGCTGTTGCTGGAGACAGCCTAGAAGTCACTACTTGGTTGCAAACTATGCGCGGACCACGAGCAATTCGGCGTTATGAAATCCGCCAACAAAGTGATGATCAATTATTGGTAACTGCCGAGGCATTATGGGTTTGGGTAGACATTAAAGTCATGCGTCCCAAGGCAATTCCAGGTTTAATAATTGAAGCTTTTGAGCAAGCTAGTTCACCTGAACTTATGAATTCCACAAGGAGTAATGAATAATCTATAACCACTGATACAACTGGAATATATCTTCCGATAGAAGGGACATTGATGATGAGAATAGTAGAGTTTGTTATGGCAATAAAATACCTGTTTATGTACAAATACAACGTAAGCAAGCATTTATTGTTGTAATTTTTAAGCAGTTTAATCAAAAAAGGATAATCAATATGCAGTGGATTATTTCAGCTATTGGCAAGCGTGTTTTAATTATTGGGTTGATGAGTTTATTGAGTTTTTCTGGCTTATTCATTTTTAGCAGTCAAGCTGCTTTTGCCGATCAGAAAGCCGCAGCAGAAGCAGCGATTGATCGCGCTGATGATTTGAGTGAAGCGGCAGGGTTGAAAGAAGAAGACAGACAAGAAGCTTATGAAGAAGCCACCGAAGCTGTGGCTAATCCAAAAGTCGGTTTAGAGAAGATTTATGAAGAAGATTTGAAAGAATACAAAGAAGAAAATCCCAGTAAGAATGTGTTAGTTGAAGGGGCAAAAGAGTTAGTTGAAAAAGTAACTGGCAAAGACTAAACTAAAAAGCAACTCTCAGATCCCCGACTTCTTTAAGAAGTCGGGGATTTCCCCTTCCTGAATCATTTAGGATTGTTATAAACCTTAATTAATGACAATTTAACCAAGCTATCTCTCAAACTGCTTCCAGGGTTTATTTGTGAGCTAGCCTTAGTCAAAATCAGGCGCTTATATTTTTTTATTCACCCAGTTGGGTGAGGTTTCAGCCATGGTATCATTCATAAACTACACTTTGTAGTATAAAATAAAAAACTACAATTTAATTACTCTTAGCTGAGGATTTATGAGGCTAGCATCTCCAAAGCACCAAAGCACAGAACCCGTGGCGTTGAAAGCCTATGATTTATGGAAAACCTATGCTGCCAGAGAGGTAGTTCAAGGTGTCAGCTTCACTCTTAATCCTGGAGAAGTTTTGGGACTTTTGGGACCGAATGGGGCAGGTAAAACCACAACTGTAGGGATGTTATATGGCGCTGTAGTCCCTAGTCGCGGGTTTGTACAACTTGGACAGCACCAAGTCCAATCCCAAGGGCGAGAGGTGCGTAGCTTAATGGGAATTGTTACCCAAGAAGACAATCTTGACCCAGATTTTACGGTTTTTGAAAACTTAGTTTACTTCGCCCATCATTACCGAATTACAGGCAAATTGGCACGAAATATTGCCGGGGAATTACTAGCACAAGTTGGATTACAGGAGTTTGCCAGTAACCGTGTTGATGAACTTTCAGGCGGCATGAAACGGCGGTTAGTTTTGGCAAGGGCGCTGATTAATAACCCGCAAGTGGTGTTTTTAGATGAACCAACAACTGGACTTGATCCAGATGCGCGGCAGGACTTTTGGAAGTTAGTTAGCCAATTAAAACAAAAAGGTTGTGGAGTGCTGTTAACGACTCATTATATGGATGAAGCACAACGATTATGCGATCGCTTAATCTTACTCCAGCAAGGCAAAATGATCGACCAAGGCACACCAGCAGAGTTAATTGAACGAACAGTGGGTCGAGAAGTTGTTGAAATTGAAGGTATTCCAGAAGCTACTCTCCAAAAATTAGCACAACAAGCCGGCACTTGGTATCGACCTTTTGGTAGTAGTTATCTAATTGGTTTGCCTGTTGAGAATCCCCAGCCTTTGTGGGAAAAATTAAGCGACTTTACACCAGAACTTATAACGCGCCGTCGTACCAATTTAGAAGACGTATTCTTACGACTTACTGGAACATCATTAGAATGAAAAACATTTCAATAACAGCTTGGGGAGTCTACTCAGTTTGGCATCGTCATGCCAAAGTTTATCAAAAAACTTGGCTTGTAAATAGCCTGCCCCCACTTTCAGAACCGTTGATTTATCTAGTTGCTTTTGGCTATGGTTTAACTCCGCTTGTGGGCGATGTGCTATACAACAATCAAACTGTTCCCTATTTAAAATTTATCGCACCAGGAATGATTGCGATCGGAGTCTTATTTCAATCTTTCTTTGAAGGCTCTTTTGGTAGTTTTCTCCGTCTTAGCTATCAAAAAACTTGGCAAGGTTTACTAACAGCACCTTTGAGTTTTACAGAAGTATTTTTAGGTGATTGGTTATGGGCAGCAACCAAAGGCACAATGGCAGGTTCTCTAACAAGTATTGTCGTCGTAGTTTGGGGGCTTTATCCAGCTTGGTACTTGCTTATTGCCTTACCTTTAATCGTTTTGGGCAGTCTACTTTTTGGGGTAATGGGGCTATTTACCGCAGGAACTGTGCGGACAATTGACCAAATTAACGTGCCGATTTTCTTATTTGTTGTGCCAATGTTTACCCTTTGTGGGACTTATTTCCCGCGTACCACACTACCATCTATCCTTGGTAAGGTTGCCGGAATTTTGCCTCTATCTTCTCTGGTTGACTTGTTACGCTTACCATTAGGATTACCCAGTTATTGGTGGTTAGAATTACTGTGGTTATTGCTTTGGATTAGCACTTTTTCTGTTCTGGCTTGGCGGCAGATTTATCCTCAGTTGTTTCGGTAAATCAAATTGTTTGCCAGGATTATTAGTTAATCACGCCTTAAATACCATTGCCGGGTCGAGGCGTGTTACTTTTTGAATAGCAAAGATTGCTGAGGCAACACACATCGTTACCGTTAGACCAAAAATTGCGATTGCTGAAACAGGTGTAATTAAAATTAAAATACCCTTAGTCGCTGCCCAGATTGCCACACCATAACAAAGAATCATACTGGGAATATAACCCAAAACCGACATCCATAATGCCTGCTCCACAATCACACCATAAATTACCCAATCTGATGCCCCAATTGCCTTCAGCGTACCAAATTCTTTAAGATGGTCAGATACCGAAGAATAAAGAATTTGACCAACAATAATTACACCAACAATTATACCCACAGCCGCACCAAGACCAAGAATAAATCCAATTCCAGTACGCCTCGACCAAAAGTCTTGATTCTTCTGGGTTAATTCAGCACGAGTAAAGGCTTTAGTATTAGGTAAAGTTGCCTCAATCTTCTTTTTAAGAACTTGTAAATCCTGCCCTGGTTTCCCTTGAACTAATATATAAGTAATCAAGTCTGATGCTACTAATTGCTTAGGTGTAGGAGGCAATTCATTAGAATTTGTAGAGGGAGTATTAGAATAAGTATTAGTACAAATCAAATCTTGAGAACCTGATGGCAATTTACAAGATAAATTAGAAGTCTGACCAGATGTTAGATAGGCGTTAGCATTTTCTAAAGAGGTGAACATAAAAGGATTTGAGACAATTGAGCGATTGCCTTGAGTTAAACCTACTAACCTTGCCGGCAAAGAACCAACCTTTATTTGATCACCTATTTTTTTGACATTTAAGGAATCTTGGTTAGTCGTATCAACAATTACACTGTAGGGCTGTTTCAGCTCATCTACATTGCCTTTGATCAGGTTTTTTAGTGTAAATAGTTGTCCATTTGGATCAAATCCTACAACTTTAACAAAAGTAATTTCACCTTCCGGATGACGCCATAAAGCATTACTAAAAAATAAAGCTTCAGCGCGTGCGACACCTTCTATTTTTTGCGCTTGAAGCAGATGAGATACGGGTATCGGCAATGTTACTTCAAGTTGTACCAAGCTTTCTGAAGCAACCCAAATATCAGCATCCGCATTATGAATTAATTGACCAACAGAACGAGTAAATCCGTTAAAAATGCCAGTTTGAAGGGTAACTAAAGTAACAGCAAACATAATTCCTGCTTGAGCAACTAGAAACCGAGGAATGTCTTCGAGCAGGTTTTTACGAGCAAGAGAAACCATAAGAAAATCAGCTACAAAAATTAAATACTAGACAATTGAAATGGCATAACTAACTTTTTTGGTATTTTGCCTTCTCAATCAACTTTAAGTCATAGTATTGTAGCTAAATCAGTCATAAATAATCTTTACCAACTTATCCAACAAATCTTTTGCCAAATCCAGCAACTCAATTTCGTCACCCTCATCTCCTACATTGTGAGTTATTACTCCAGGTGTTATGCTACCTGCTAAAATCCTTTTGACAGCACAAATTTGCTCATTTTCTTCAGGAATACTTAGGCATTTTTCCAACTCAGTAGCCACATCTAAAAGTGAATCATCTCCCAATCGCTGTCTTACCCTCACAGCCGCCGAATCATCACTTTTTAGAAACATCGTCAAATTTACAACCAATTTACCCAAAGGATTATGAACATATCTAAACTGAGCTAACTCCTCATCTTCTTGCCATTTCTCCAACCAATCTCCTTCTACATCCTCAACATACAAATGTACCGCCTCAAGCCCATATTTTAGTAAATCATCCTGAAATTTTTGAGCTTCTTCTACAGCTTGCAGAAACTTTTCTAATCTCTCTTCACGGTCAGTTGATTGTTCTTTAACCATGATCACTAAGTTTAATTATGGTAAATTTTTTCAAGACCTTAATAAATAAAACTTGTTGGTAACTACAAACTGAACCTCAGATAGATGCCTGTTTTCAGATTATCGCTGTTATAAAGTGCTATGTTTGCGATCTGATGCCCAAAATCAGTTTTACTCGGATTAAAGCTTAAAAATAGTCCTCTTTCGATCTCCCAAAATCGTAGAGTATTTTCCCAATTTTCAGACTTGATTTGAGAAAATTGATCAGAAAGAGTTGTGAGTTGAAGACATAAAGGCTTCTCCTGCTGCTTGCTACTAATAATCATATCAGTTGCCATCGATAGGTCGGCAATATAACGTTGCACAACAGTACCCTGACGAAGCTTGATAATATTGTCAATCGATTTAATTAAAGCTGCATCCTTTTGACTAAACTGCCCCGCCATTAGCTTTTGTCGCCAGAGTTGAAACTTAGGGTCATTTTCATTCAACCATTTGTAAAATAAATAGCTGTACCAATATTTTACAGCGGGTTTCAGTTTGTCGAAAGCTAATTGTTGCTCTTGTTCAGATAATGATTTTAAGCGCAGCCATGCCTCAGCGTCCCTGATGATTTGCAGCAGAAAAGCAACAACAAACCGTTTAGAGGTCAGTGAACCAGGTTTGACATCTTTAACCCAGCGATTAATCTCATCTAACCTTCTCGCTAAACAGGGGTCTATCGAGGAGGCTTCCCTAATCAATGACTGTAACTTATCCTTAATTTCTTTTGCTTGCAAAAGATCTACCCGAAATACTAACGCTTATCCTGGAAATTATTCCATAGTTTTAGATTAATTTTTACTGAAATGACCTGATTTAGCTTTACTTAGCATCAAGACAAGTATCTAATTAACTAAAAGCGGCATCTCTAGCTAACAGCAGATACCGCTTTTGAGTTTTTGCTGCCTTACTTGCTAAAAGCGAATTTCATCTAGTTTATCACGAACTATCTGGATATCTTGCCACATTAACCACTTCGGGCTGCCCTGCTCTTTTGAGGGATTTCTTAACAAGTAAGCTGGGTGAAGAATTGGCATACACAACCGTCCTTCCCACTCAATCCAAGTACCTCTAATTTTAGTAATTCCCGTCTTATTACCTGTTAAACCTTTCACCGCTGTCGCCCCTGTTAGGAGAATAATTTTTGGGTCTACCAAGCGAATTTGCTCTAATAAATAAGGCTTACAAGCTGCAATTTCATCGGTGGTAGGAACGCGATTACTAGGTGGTCGGCACTTGACAATATTGGCAATATAAACATCCTGTTCTGTGTCCAGTTCCACCGCAGCCAGAATCTTTTCTAACAGTTGTCCTGCCTTGCCGACAAATGGTAAACCTGTCTCATCTTCATTTTGACCCGGACCTTCGCCGATAATCATAATTGGGGCGTTAGGATTACCTCTCCCAACCACAGCATGGTTACGAGTTGTACCTAAATCGCAGCGATGGCAATTATTGCAATGTTGTTTAATCGGTTCTATTGAATCATAAGTGCCAGCAGGAATCGGAATTTTAGCACTCGTAGGAATCAGTTCCAGATTGACATTATCCGCTGTTGATGCACTTAAAGCTGACTGGTCGAAAAGGCTTAATTGTTCTTCAGTGTTCATAGCTTTTTTTGAATTTAAGGAACAGTCATCAACTTGATAACTGCTATCACTTACTATTATCTAACTAATTAACCAACCAATTACTTAATTAGCAGATTTATCCTCGACCTGCTTTTCCAGTATAAAGACAGCTAAACTGACTAGAAATCAGCATTAAACAAGAGAAATCAACCTTCCTAGAGAAGCAAATATTGCAGTCAATTTAGCCGATTTCTGCCGGAAAATAGCGTCTGGCAAACCCAGCCACCTCCAGATTTAACTAACTAACCACGGCAAGATTTGCCAAAGCATTAAGTTGTTCAACCCAGGTATTCAGACCATCTGTATTCAGGCGATAACTTAGGGGGTGAGCAATCAAACGAGCTGTACTTTCAAACAAAGTATCAATTTCAATTAAGCCATTTTCTTTTAAAGTCTGACCAGTTGAAACTAAATCAACAATTGCCTCTGACATCCCTGTAATTGGACCAAGTTCAACTGAACCATAAAGTGGGATAACTTCTACAGGTAAATCCAAATTGTTGAAATATTCACGGGCACAGTGAACATACTTTGAGGCCACGCGACCATTATGAGGCAATTCTAACGAACGTTGATAAGGACTTGTTGCGCGTACTGCCACTGACATTCGACATTTACCAAAGTTTAAATCAGCTAAATGAGCAACTTGTGAGGCTTTTTCCCGCAAAACATCATAGCCGACGATTCCTAACTGAGCTTGACCATATTCTACATAAACGGGGACATCTTGCGCTCGGACTAGTAGGGCTTTAGCTGTGCCAGTCGGGTCTTGAATTTGCAGTTGGCGGTTAGCTTTATCAAGAAATCCGCTAAAATCAAATCCAACAGATTGTAATAGTTTAATACTATCGTTGAGAAGTGCGCCTTTTGGTAATGCAACAGTCAGCATAGAAACTTTGATTCGAGTTGTGTTAATAGTCGCCAGGATTTTAAACTCAATATAGACTGAAAAGCCTCGCGTTTTTATAGTAGTTTAGAATTTGCTACTGTTTTCTATAAATCGCCTTTTTCGCTAGCATAAAAGGTCAATTTCTTGACTATGACCGATCTAACTCTGATTATTGGTAACAAAAATTATTCATCCTGGTCGCTGCGCCCTTGGTTGGCGATGAAACAGGCTGGAATAGACTTTGCTGAGACACGTATTGCCCTCGATACGCCGACGACATACCAAGATATTCGCCGCTACTCTCCTGCCGGAAAAGTACCAATTTTGCTACATAATCAGCTTACAGTCTGGGAATCTTTGGCAATTTGTGAATATGTGGCAGAGTGCTTTGCCCCTTTTTTATGGCCAGAGGATAGAGTAGCAAGAGCGGTGGCACGTTCGATAAGCGCAGAAATGCATTCGGGTTTTGTTAACCTGCGGCAAAATATGCCAATGGATTGCCGCGCCCGACAATGTGTTATTGGTATAAATCCGGCATTGCAAGCTGATATTGACCGCATTATCAGCATTTGGTGCGAGTGTCGCCAACAGTTTGGCACTGATGGAGACTTTTTATTTGGTCAGTTTTCCATTGCTGATGCCATGTTTGCTCCCGCTGTTTCACGGTTTATTACTTATGGTGTACAGTTAAACTCAGTTGCACAAGCCTATGCTACCGCAATTTTGGAGCTTCCCGCGATGCAGGCATGGATAGCAGCGGCGAGTTGTGAGACGGAGAGTATTCCTAACTTCTAGCTTTAACTTCAGGGTGATAATACAAGCTAATAGACCTTTATCGGATACGATGCGAATCCTTTTAGTTGATGATGAAGTTGAGCTGACTGTCCCCCTCAGTCGCGTTTTAAGTCGTGAGGGTTATGGTGTTGATGTGGCTTATGATGGACTTTCTGGCAGTCGTTTGGCAGCACAAAGCATTTACGATTTGCTAATCTTGGATTGGATGTTGCCACAGCTTTCGGGATTGGAAATTTGCAAGCAATTACGACGCTCTGGACGTACAACACCTGTACTTTTCCTAACTGCTAAAGATACACTAGATGACCGAGTTCGGGGTTTGGATGCGGGCGCTGATGACTATTTGGTGAAACCGTTTGAATTACGGGAGTTGTTAGCAAGAGTCAGGGCATTACTGCGACGTTCAACTACTACAGATATTACAACAAATCAACGCCTAAAAGTTGCTGACCTGGAGCTTGATGGCGAAAATCAGTTAGCTTATCGCGGTGAGCGTTTAATTGAGTTGTCAGAAAAAGAAAGCCAGTTACTAGAATATTTTATGCGTCATGCGGGTCAACTATTAACCCACGGACAAATTTATCAACAGTTGTGGGCAGAAGATGAGCAACCGAGTAGTAATGTGTTAGCGGCTTTGGTGCGTTTGTTGCGCCGTAAAATTGAGGGAAAGGGTGAAACGCCGTTAATTCATACGGTGTATGGTAGAGGGTATCGCTTTGGGGATAGTGGATAAGCCGTAGAGACGTTTCGCCGATAGCGCAGCAGTAGCGAGTTTTCGAGCGTCAACGTCTCTACAAAATTTGGCTTGCCTTGAGTGACAAAATCGTGAAATGGTAGTAGATAATGTCCAAATTATCTGATATTACTAGTGATATTTAATCTTACTCTTCCGATTCGGGCTGGAATTGTTGGGACTGGGTTTGCGGCAAAGCTACGGGCAGAGACCTTGCAATCAGATCAAAGGTCGCATTTAATGGCTGTTAGTGGTCACACTCCCGAAACTACCCAAGAGTTTGCCAGCACCCACGAAGCTTTCGCCGTCGAGACTTGGCAGCAGTTGGTTGAGCATCCTGACCTGGATTTGGTGATAATTTCGACAATTAATCGAGATCATGGTGCGATCGCTCAGGCGGCTCTTAATGCTAATAAACACGTTATCGTAGAATACCCGCTTTCTCTCCATCCAGCCGAAGCCGAGTCCTTAATCGCCCTTGCCGAAGCCAAAGGCAAACTACTTCATGTTGAACATATTGAACTCTTAGGCGGCTTACATCAGGCTTTGCGGCAATCATTACCCGAAATTGGCAACGTCTTTTATACCCGTTACGTCACCATCTTTCAGCAGCGCCCAGCCCCAAAGCGTTGGACATATAGTCACGAACAATTTGGCTTTCCCTTAAGTGGCGCAGTCTCCCGAATTCATCGACTCACTGACTTATTTGGCAAGGTAGCCTCAGTCAGTTGTCAGTCACAGTTTTGGGATGATAATAATTATTATACCTCATGTTTGTGTACTGCACAATTACGATTTGTTAGCGGTTTAATTGCCGAAGTAACTTATGGAAAAGGCGAAGTTTTTTGGCAGAATTTACGTAACTTTGAAGTGCATGGAGACCAAGGCACGCTGCTTTTTAAAGGAGAGAAAGGCAGTCTAATTCGTGGAGAAGAAAAGACACCGATTGAAGTTGGAGGTAGGCGCGGCTTGTTTGCCAAAGATACAGAAATGGTGTTGGATTATTTAGTACAAGGAACACCTTTATATGTGTCGGCAGAGGCGAGTTGTTATGCCTTGAAGGTGGCAGATGCAGCACGTCAGTCGGCAGAAAGTGGGAAGGTGGTAAATTTAATGGGTTAGTGGCACTTTCGTTTGCACAACCCAACGGCAAAACAGTTCAACAATAATACGCCAAGGTCCATCTTTTTCGGCAATTACATCATGGCACTTTCAGGTTTCCAAGGCATCATTTAAGGTTTGCATTGGTGGGGGCAACCACGGCCGAAGCTTTAGTGTTAGCGAAGCGGGACGAAGTCCGGAGTTTGCCCCTACAGATTCTTGTAAAGGAAGTCGTCAAGTTTGACCCAACTAATTTTACTACAACTCTTCATGAACTTATGCTTTTGATTGTTGCTGCAACTAGATTTGGCAAGTTATTTGTGCCTTTGATGACTCGCAAACCTGAGAAGAAAATTTCGCCTAAAGTTCAGAAGAAGATTGATACAAAATCTTAGTTGAGGTATAAAAGCTTACTAAATTAAGCTTGCTGATTTACCCATTTAACCGCCGGGGAATTAATTCCCCGGCTAATAGCTTAAGTCCTCTGAAGAGGACTGAGGATTTTGCTTTGTTTTTCTATGAAATTTCTAGGTTAGTGTAAATTATTTTTAAATTTATAGCAAAAACACTTGCTTTTTTGTGAGCAAGTTGCTACAGTTATATTGTTGCAACAGCAACGAGTTAAGAGCCAACCCCACACCGTGGAAAGTTGAAGGTTGGCTCTTGCTCCAATCAACAAGTAAAGGAGTCAAATTCATTATGACCGAAAAATCAGGCATTAAGCCGTGGGTGGTTGTGCGTCAACTGCCAAATTTGAAATGGCGTATTATTGCCCGTTATCGATCGCGTGCTGATGCTGACGGACACTTGCGGTTATTGCGTCAGCGTGTGCCGGATGTGCATTTTGAGCTAATCTTCGAGCCGTCGGAGTCTCAGGAGTAAATCGGATATATCCCCCTACAAGCAGTGTTTTCCTGCCCCGGAGATCCCCCTAAATCCCCCTTGAGTAAGGGGGACTAAGAATTAATTAATTCTCCCCCCTTTCATCAAGGCTGGGGGGTTCTTCATTACCTAATTCAACGCTGCCTGCGCTTCTTTAGAAACTTCCTCTTTTTCATCCTTTGCCAGCGTTTCCAGCATGGCGCGAGTCTCTGTGCCTCCCAGCTTACCCAGCGCCTGCACTACCCGATAACGAATTTGCCAGTCTGAATCTGTGACAAACCGACTTAAAAGCGCTATGGCACGACTATCACCCAAGTCGCCAAGAGAACTAATGGCGGCAGTTTGGACTAAACTAGTTGGGGAATCTAGTGCTGCTTCCAATAGCTCAAACGATCGCGGATCGCCTAATTCCCCTAAAGTGGCAATAATACTAAACTGCACCAACCACTCAGGAGTTTGATGATATAAATGCTTCAAATCCTCATAAGCTTCGGTTAGCTTCAGTGCACCCAAAGCATCTGCCGCTGCCGCTTGCACATCAGGCTCTGTGTCATTGAGCAAGCGATCGCGTAATATACTTAAAGTCAACGCTAAATCCTGATCACCCAACGTATCCAACTGACTAACCGCCGCATAACGGACACGAGTATTACGATCAGTAATCACCGGCTGAATTAACTCAAACGCCACAGATTTCTCTAACTGACGTAGTTGATTCACACCACTAATCCGCTTACCAAAATCCTCTGATTTCAGCAATTCCTGTACAGACTCACGAGTAATGCTCATTAGAAGTTATTTGTTATTAGTTTGTTATTAGCAGCATAAAAAGTGCTGTTACTGAATAGCAGTTTAAACTTTTCTGGCATTAAAACCCAAAATTTAGCTCAAATGTCGGCAGTAATCATCAAGAATCAAGTTCAGCCGCCATTGCCCGGACAATATCACCAGGCGTTAAAATACCAATCACCTTACCTGCAGAATCTGTCACTGCCAAACGCCGGATTGATTTTTCCTGCATCAGCTTGGCAGCTTTCCGCAACGCTTGGTCAGGTGCTATGGTGACAGGAGCACCGCTCATTACTTCCCGAACTGTTTGCCCTAATGCTTTGTGCAATTCTTTATCATGACGGGCAGGGTTTTCTAGATAAATCACACTATCGAGAAACATAATATAAGTTGGTAGAGTAACTCCAGTTTCCTGCCACAACAAATCTGTTTCTGAAATAACCCCCACCAGTAACCCATCTTGATCCACCACTGGCAAACCGCTAATCCGACGTTCAGCAAGAAGCTTAATGGCATCCTTAATTGGTGTTTCAGGTTGCACCACGATTGGATCATGGCTCATCACATCAGCAACTGTTTTTACCATAATTGGATTTTGCCTTCCTTACCGGGTAATCACTCAATTGTAGGGAATTGTGGGGATCAATTAGGAATTTTTGGGGGAATAATTGCTAAAATCAACCTTCTTGCTGAGTTGTGATGAAGTTTGATTACACGGATGCCTTAGTTACCCTTGCCGCTGCTGATTTTGAGACTGTGGTGAAGTTCTATTGTCAGCTATTGGCACAGGAACCAGGTCCTTATATTTTGAATGTTTATGCCGAGTTTCAGCTTTCTGGCTTGAGGTTAGGAGTTTTTAAGCCAAAAGCGGCAAATGAGGCTGAGTTTGCCTCTGTTGGTGGTGGGATGAGTTTGTGTTTGGAGGTTGCTGATTTGGAAGAAGCGATCGCATTTCTTACTCATCTAGGCTACCCACCACCTGGAGAAATTACCACCGCTTCCCACGGCAGAGAAATCTACGCCTATGATCCCATGCATAATCGCTTAATTTTGCATCAACAGCATCGCGAGAATCCCCTCCGGTCCCTTGCCTACCGTGTACACACAAGTGGAGTCTGAGCGAGTTTCCATCCGAGGAAGAGCGATTCAAACTGCCGCAGACCATGAACTAGAGTGGGCATTCCAGGGGGACGTTGGGAGCGATAACCCGACCATTCCCCCAGTCGAGCAATCAACCACGTTGCCCAGGGTAAAGCAGTGGGGGGATGAGGATTTTGCTGTTTTTGAGTGCGTCCTTGCAAGGTCGGTGCCAGATCAGCCAGGCATTGCTGCTGCTCCAAGGTGAAAGCAACCGAGGTCGGTAAGTCTGGGTTGTCTCGCCCTTCTACCAGTTGCAGAGTTCGCAGGGTGCAATTCGACAGAGCGAGGACGCTCAACCGCTGAATGGCTTCTACCGATTCGAGTTGAGTGGCTTCGAGATTCAGTCCTGCCTGCTTGAGGGTGGCAAACAATTGTTCAATCCGCCAGCCCCAGCAATACCACTCAATAACTTGGAGTGCCTGTTCCAGACAAATGTCTGATACAATTATTTACCCTAGTATTGACCTATTTCTTTATGATTTAAAAGATGGCTTAGGACAAGATGAGCCAGAAATTGACCATAACTGCGAACAATTCTGCAAGAAAATCTACGGTGAATTAGACGCTGCAAGCTTCCAAGAAAAGTATGAAAGAATCAAGAAATTCAAAAATAGTGATGCTGAAGCACTCGAACTACTAGAAACTCGCATACAAAATTTTCCATCTCCTTTTGATGGCTACTACTATCCCTTACAATTCAGTGATAGTTATGCTTTGTTAGTCAATTATTCTGGTAAACTAGATGCTAATGGCAAACTAAATGATCAGAAACAAAATCTTGATGATCAACCTTTCAAGCATCTAAAACAAGAAGTTGTGCAACGCCTCAACCAACAAACAGGCACAGTTGGACAAACCTGGCTAGCTTGGGGACAATTAACCAGCAATAAGACGGATGCTGAAATTGAAAAGATTGCTCAAAGTTGCTACACCCAACTTGTCAGCAATTACAACTGGAATCGAGACTTTATCGGCAAAGGCAGCTTATTTGGTAGCATAGTTTTTGAGCTGTGGTATCGTCCCGAAAGCTTAGATTTAACGGGCAAAGAATTCTGGGATAAATTTCGACAAGAAAGCCATCACATCTTAATTTGGCTATTTCCAGACAACCAAACACCAGAGCAAATGAAACTTTCTGTGCAAAAAAGCTATCAAGACTTTTTGCGTTTATTTGAATACCGTCATAAAATTGTTTGGTCTTACTATCAAAGCCGTTATCAAAAAACTATCCTAAAAAAAGAATATGTCGAGATTCAACCCTCAATCAATCAAACTCGGCAACTACCCCTACAACTAAAAAATAATAAACTGAATATTAGCCAACTTCAAGAAACTCTGACCAAGAACTTAATAAATTTAGGAGACTACACCACAGCGTTAAATGCCCTGGAAAATCAAAACTATACACTTCAAGTCAATCTAGAAAATTACCAATATCGTTTAGCTGATATACAGAAAAAAGATGCAACCAGTAAGTTGGATTGTCTAAAAGTATTCAGCGAAAGTGAAATCTACGCCCAAAAATATCAGCGACAAATTGCAGCAGACTACGCCAACCTCAGCCCTGGCTTAACCCTACTGCAAAACCTCAACAGCACAATTCAAGGCATAATTGATTTAGAGCAGACCAAAAGCGATCGCACTCTAAACACCAGCATCGCCCTAGCCGGCATCGGACTAGCCACCAGCCAAGTCGCATCCACCGTCATCCTCATCCAAGAAGTCCCTAAATCTAATCCCGACGATTCTCTTCTTGGCTACCGAACACAAGTCTTTTTTCAGAGTATAGGCATTGGCGTAATTGCTACACTAATTAGCCTAATCATCTTCCGTCGCCTTCGCCGCTAACCACTGCCTATACGTTAAAAAAGCGGTTAAAATTTCCCAGCCAAATGGACTTACCCATAATCTACCACCAAGATTACGTCGCTCCACTCCCACCAGGGCATCGCTTTCCCATGCCCAAATTTGGGCAACTCTACCAACTCCTCCTAAATGATGGCATTGCCACACCCCAACAATTCCACAGCCCCGAACCTCCACCCAAAAACTGGATAGAATTAGTCCATACTCCAGAATACGTCCAAGCATATTGTGAAGGCACACTCGACCCCAAAGCCCAAAGACGTATCGGTTTACCCTGGAGTCCAGCCCTAGTCAATCGTACCTGCACCGCCCTTGGTGGCACAATCCTCACCGCCCAACTTGCCCTCAAATATGGTTTAGCTTGCAACACAGCAGGTGGCACCCATCATGCCTTTCCAAGCTACGGTTCAGGATTTTGTATATTTAATGATTTAGCGATCGCCGCCCGTGTACTACAACACCTAAAATTAGTAAAGAAAATCTTAATCCTTGACCTCGATGTTCATCAAGGAGATGGCACAGCCTTTACTTTTCAAAATGACTCCAGCGTTTTCACTTTTTCCATGCACTGTGAAGTCAACTTCCCCGGTACAAAACAAACCAGCGACTTAGATGTAGCTTTACCAGTTGGCATGGATGACGACGCTTACCTACAAACCTTAGCAAACTATCTGCCCGACTTATTGAGCCAAGTTAAGCCCGACTTAATTTTATATGATGCAGGAGTAGACCCACACGCCAGCGATCGCTTAGGCAAACTCGCTCTCACCGACACAGGCATATATCGCCGTGAAATGCAAGTCCTGACCACCTGTATTACGGCAGGTTATCCTGTTGCTAGCGTCATCGGTGGCGGCTATGCTGATGACCTTAAAGCCCTAACTTATCGACATTCCCTACTACACCGCGCCGCCAGTCAAGTCTATCAGCAACAACTTTAATGCCAAACTAGGGACAGAGATATTTGTCTGTCCCTATTGATACATTTTTGTAAGTTTCATAACTTATCGTACTCTTAACATCTACTCAATTCAGCCGAGGAAAAACCGTGCAGCTATCGAAAGGCTTTGAAATTGAAATATACACTGGCACACCTCAAGGAGAGGTTGTCGGACTTTCTGACAAAATTGTTGCAACCTTGGACGGATTTGTGCGGGAGCCAGATAGCCG
>JAPJYX010000199.1:0-16263 GCA_030503985.1 Himalopsyche tibetana
GTTAACGAACAAAAAGCTGTGCTAAACGCATTAGTTGAGATGTTTTCAGAAGACTGAATCTTTAGTCTTACTTGCGTTTGACGGAGAAGTTACTACCGAGTAGAGGTACGCAGCCACCAATGATGAATCCGAGCGCAACTGCGCTAGCTAATACTAGTCCCCAGGGTAGATCGATCGAGTTCCAGAATATAAATTTTACGCTGACTAAGCTAGCATTCTGGACTGATAATAGCGCAATTAGGGCGATCCAGATCGCGGCGATCGATGATATAGTTAAATTTGTCATGGCATTCATGCGGTTGCTTAATTTAATAGTGACATCCATTCCTTGATTTTGCTTGAACTGTCGAGTACGATCCAATTCACTGAATTTAAACAGCGATCTTTTAGCTCTAAAGCCTTTGCTCGATCGCGTTGGGGATAATCCCAAACCACATACTTTAAAAAAGCTAAGTCAACTCTTTGCGGACAACCAACAGCTTGATATCCTTCCTGATACAGCCACCGTTTGAGTACACGCCAAGTACAAATCCAGCGATTTAGATCTAGTAAAATTACCGTATCTGCATATGCGAGCCGCAGTGGTAAATACTCGAGATAATTACCATCAATAATCCATTCGTCTCGTTCTAGTTCGGCTTGTAATAGCTCTGCAAAAACTAGATCTGATTGCTCGATCCATCCTGGTTTCCATAATAATCGATCGAGCTGTACCAGTGGCAAATTAAGTTTAGCAGACAGCTCTTTTGAAAATGTGGATTTCCCAGCACCACAACAACCAATCACCAAAATGCGCCGCATATCATTCTTCGATCCAAAAGAATTCAATTAACCGTAGGGTGCGTTACTGCGAGAGCATAACGCACCTTCCAGCTACGAATTGTCTATTTTAAAGCCTCGATCGCAGTTTCCATCGTAGTTGCTAATTTAGTCAACTCCTCTGCTGAATGAGTCTCTAAATAAACCCGAATCAATGGCTCGGTACCAGAAGCACGCAGCAACACCCAACCACCATCAGCAAGATAGAACTTCACGCCATCCTTACGTCCAACTTCTTTTACGTCAATCCCCGCGATACTAGTAGGCGGATTTTCGGTATAAGTTTTCATCACCGTCTCTTTATGAGCATTATCTAGATGTAGATCTAGACGACGGTTAAATAATGGCCCACCCGCTTCAGCAATAACTTCTGCGACCATTTGACTCAATGGTTTGCCTTCATAAGCTATCGCTTCTGCAATCAGCATATCAGCTAGGATACCATCTTTTTCGGGAATATGTCCGATTACGCTCAAGCCACCGGATTCTTCACCACCGATGAGAACGGGGATTTCGCGCATCTGTTCGCCGATATATTTGAACCCGACGGCGGTTTCAATTAAGGGGACACCATGCTTGGCGGCAAAGTTGTCTAGGAGGTGGGTAGTTGCCACTGTACGGACGATCGCACCGGTTTTGCCCTTATTCTTTATTAAGTGCTTCGCAAGCACCAGCAAGACGGTATTAGGCGTGAGCATGTTGCCTAATTCATCGACGATTCCAAATCTATCTGCGTCGCCATCTGTCGCCACACCAAGATCGGCTTTATCCTGTTGCACGGCGGCTATTAATTCGCCGAGGAGTTCCGCCTTAGGTTCTGGCATTCCACCGCCGAATAATACATCCCGTTGCATGTGGAAGGTTTCAGTCTCGCAACCGCAATGGAGCAATACTTTATCTAAATATCCCCGCGAGGTGGAGTACATCGCATCAAATTTAACTTTGAGTTTTGCCGATCGAATCCGCTCGACATCTAGTAAAGTATAGATAAACTTAAAATATTCTGGCTGCGGGTCAAATTTACTAATATTCCCGCTATGCTTCTTCTCCGGTGGTGCATCACTAGCAGCATCGAGATTGCCAACGATCGTATCCGTGATTTCTAGAGTTGCTGGCCCTGCATAATCGGGGATATACTTAATCCCACAATAAGCCGCCGGATTGTGACTAGCCGTAAACATTAGCGCACCCGCCGAGTTTAGATGTCTAGCATTATAAGCAATAACTGGAGTCGGACAATCTCGATCGACAATTTTTACCGTCCATCCCAAATCTGCCAATATTTCCGCCGCAGTATGAGCAAACTCATCTGCCAAAAATCTGGGATCGTAAGCCACTAACACCGGACGATCTTGACTGTAAGCCGTGCTAAGATAGGCGGCGATCGCTCTTGTCACCTTACACACATTTGCAAAGGTAAAATCCTCGGCGATAATTCCCCGCCATCCATCAGTTCCAAACTTAATTTGATGCGTACTGCTACCTGCGCTCATCGTTGATTGCCTTCTCTCGCTGATATTTCTGGTTCCCTTAGCCTATCACGATCGGGTATCTGGAATCGGTGTTCTAGCTGTCTAAGCAGGGTTCGATCTATATTTTCTGTGTACCGACAAACTCCGTCTCAAATCCAAGATTTTCATCTTCGAGCAGCATCTCTATCACCTCACGCAGATTCTCTTGTAACTCATCCAGCGTTTTTGCTTGAGAATGTGCCCCTGGAAACCCTGGTACATAGCCAACATAGATGTTTGTCTCTGAATCTCGCTCGACGATCGCTGTAAAATTTTTCATGATTTAATAGTTACTGTCAGAGATCTTTCTTTTTAACCGCAGAGACGCTCCAGGGCGCAGAGGAAGAAAAGACACAATCTGAATATCCATTGTAGGGTGTGTTAAGGCAGAGCCTAACGCACCATTTACCAGTCGTGGGGTAATTGCTTTTGACAAAAGCGCAATTTATGACCGCGTGATAATGAGGTTGCAATCGATTTTATCACCCATCGCCTATTTCCCAACCTGTTGCGACAAACCGAACAAACTGCTAGAGTCATGGTATTTCCTCGATCGAATTCCAGGTGATACCCCGTGAACCAAACTCAATCTGCTAGTATATCTACCTTAAAAGCCGAAGTTGCGAGATTTCGCGAAGAACTGAGCATCCGTGACAAACTCGTGCATCAATTATCCCAAGAGCTATTCCGACTAGTTAAAGATCATACTGCTTATGCACCACGACCAGAAGTAGCTGGTGATTATCGTGCAGAAGTGAGATTGCTGCGGGAACAACTTCAGGGAGTCGAGCATCAAGTTCAACTGTATCAGCACCAACTCCATCGTCGAGATTTAGAGATCCAGCAATTGCGTCAAACGATTCGCGAACTCAGCGAACGCGGACAAATGCTGGAGCAAGTAATTAGAGAATTACCGAAGGTTTATACGCGCAAATTTGCCGAGCGATTGGCTCCGATTAAAACTAAGATTATATCGTTACAGAGCGAAAATCGCCGACTGCAATCTGATTTAGTAGCAGTGACAGACAGGCTGGCGACTAGAGGATTGAACATCGAATCTGCACCACCAGATTTCAAATTAGATTTACCAAATATCGGCGAGCCTACTAACCAGCAATTGACTGTCTTTAGTCATGCCTAAATTCCATTAGATCTAGGGGAGGATTCCAAGATTTTATTACTTATTACTTATCACTTATTTCTTAATCAACGGTCTCTCCCAGATCCCAGCAGCAGGTTGGTGAAATCGATCGTCTTAACCTGCAATTATTTATGAGGAATATACATGTCTAATCGGTTAGTGACAGAACGCACTCAACAACATTTTGATGATGTTGCCTTAAAATTAGATTGGTGGGCGCAGCGCAACCGATATTATTATCAAGATCTCGATCGATTACACCAATTTTTGATTCCAGTTGGTAGTAAAGTACTGGAAATTGGGTGTGGAACGGGAGATTTACTTGCAAATGTTCAGCCAGAGCTTGGGGTGGGTATTGACTTCTCATCTGCGGTGGTGAATCTGGCTCAAGCCAAATATCCAGAGTTAAAGTTTTATTGTATCGATATTGAATATTTAGATCGAGAAATTGTCGTCAGAAATTTACTCTTAGATACTGAATTTGACTATATTGTTTTATCAGATGTATTAGGCGATCTGACTAATATTCAACGAGTACTAGAAAATCTCCATCAGATTTGTCATCCCCGCACTAAAGTAATTATCAATTTTCATAACTATCTGTGGGAACCATTATTACATATCGCCGAACGGATCGGACAACGTCGTCCCCAACCGCCCCAAAGTTGGTTGTCAATGAATGATGTTTTGAACTTGTTAAATATTACGGGATATCAATCGGTTAAAATCGGTAGACGATTGCTTTTACCTAAGTATCTACCGCTGATATCTAATTTTATCAATCGATATTTCAGTCCACTCCCGATCGTCAATCACCTAGGTTTAACCAATTATATCGTCGCCCGTAAACAAATCTATCGATCGATTGCCACTAGCGATTATACTGTCAGTGTAATCATTCCTGCGCGGAATGAAGCCGGAAATATTGCTGCGGCGATCGAACGTATCCCCCAATTAGGTAAACATACCGAAGTTATTTTTGTCGAAGGTCATTCTCAAGATGATACTTGGGAGAAAATTCAAACTTTAGCACGAGAATATCGCGGTGACTTTACCATCAAAACATTTCAACAATTAGGCAAAGGTAAAGGCGATGCAGTGAGACTGGGATTTGGACAGGCGACTGGAGATATCTTAATTATCCTGGATGCAGATCTCACCGTTCAACCTGAAGAACTAGTCAATTTTGTCGATACGATTGTCAGTGGTAGAGGTGAATTTATCAATGGTTCGCGCTTAGTTTATCCTTACTCTCAAGCCGCAATGCCATGGTTAAATACCCTCGCAAATAAGTTTTTTGCGATGGTTTTTTCCTTTTTACTCGGACAGAATATCAAAGATACTTTATGCGGCACAAAAGTCTTGTGGCGCAATGACTATTTACGGATTGTTGCTAATCGCAGTTACTTTGGCGATTTCGATCCATTTGGCGATTTCGATCTCCTCTTTGGGGCAGCTAAATTAAACTTACATATCGTCGAAGTCCCTGTTCGCTATCAATCCCGAACTTACGGTTCATCCAATATCGCCCATGTCCGCGAGGGTATAATCTTAATCAAAATGTGTTTATATGCCGCTCAGAAAATTAAGTTTGTTTAGGATGAGATGGGAGATGGGAGATGGGAGATTGGAGTTGGGAGATTGGAGATTGGAGATGGGAGATTGGAGATTGGATAGATTTGAATAGTGGCTAAACTTATGCCGCTCAGTACTAGTTAATTATCAATTATCAATTAATTTTTGATTTATCAATTAATTTTTGATTCAGTTAAAATCCCGCCATTTAGCTGCCAACATTTATCGGCAATTGCGAGTAAATCTCCAGCATCGTGAGTCACGACTAATAGCGTCCAATCCTGCTTGAGCTTACCCAATAGACTCACCAACTGTTGTCGCATCGACCAATCTAAGCCCGCTGTCGGCTCGTCTAACAGCAGTAAATGGGGTTGCCGGATTAATTGCACTGCCAGGGCTAGACGGCGCTGCTGTCCGCCACTGAGAGCATGGGGAGATACCTGTAAGGCTAAATCTGCCAAGCCAACAGATGAGAGTGCTTGCTCTACGCGCTCTGCGCCTAATTCTGGATGCCCCAATCGCAATTCTTCTAAAATCGAGTTGGTACAAAAATGCCGTTCAGGGAACTGAAAGACTAGTCCACCTAACTGTTGTAGCAATTCTGAGTTTAACAGGCGATCGCGCCAATATACGCCGCCACTGGTGCCACTTGCTAATCCCGCTAAAATTTCCAGTAGGGTACTTTTGCCTGAACCACTGGAGCCGACGATTAGTCCCAACTGTTGGGGTGCTAATTCTAGGTTAAGATCGGTCAGGATCGATCGATCGCTGACTGGTGGATGATAGGACAAGTGTTTGAGTTTGAGCATCGGGTTAGGGTTTAGGCAAAGAGGGGGTAACGGAGTCAGGAGTCAGGAGTCAGGAGTCAGGAGTTAGTGATTGAAACGAGGATTTAAACCCTTTGTTCTTGGTAAATATCGATACAGCGGCTCGATCGGAACATCCGATCGATAGTCACGTCGGCTGTATAATATATTGCGCTCGATCGGGATTAATCACCCGAATCGATCTCACGATCTTGTACTATATCAAACATTTTTAACCACTCTGCCAACGCCCATCGTTACTAATGAAACTAAAAGTCTCCTCACACACATTACTTGCCTTCGTTACGACTATTACGCTGATTCAATCGACGATTGTCGCACCGATTAGTCAATTCAACGCGATGATTGCTCCCGTTGTGGCTGGTACAAAACCAGCACCACCGAACAGTAATATGGTACCACCGCCAGCGGTCAGCACAACCAAACAGGGTTCTAATGTCGAGAGAGCCAAAGAAGCCATGTTTCGGGATGGTAACTACGTGAAAGCGAAACAATATCTCGAAGCTGCACTCAAAACCGAACCCAATGAACCACTAACTTATGCCATGAATACTCTTTATCCCTTTAGTGCTGGGGATTATGAGAAAGTTAGAGAATATGGCGAAAAAACTTCTAAAGCTGCGGAAAAATTAGTCAAAACAAATCCCCTGCGAGGTAATTTATATCAGGGTGTTGGGTTAGCAATTTTGGGTGCTTATGAAATGAAAAAGGCGAATGGAGGGGCATTAGGTGCTTTAAGTAAGCTCCAAAAGGTATTTGAATATATGGATAAGGCGCAGAAGATCGATCCGCAAAATTCGGAGTTAAATCTGATTAAAGGTTATATGGATTTACTCTTAGCTGTTAATGTACCATTTTCGGATACCAAACAAGCGATCGAACAACTCAAAAATGCCGAGCCTCGATATTTAGCCCTGCGGGGTATGTATGTCGGCTATCGCGATTTAAAGGAGTATGATAAGGCTTATACCGCAATTAATGCGGCGATCAAACTTGCACCGCAAAATGGTGAGCTACTTTATTATAAGGCTCAATTACTCGGCATTCGCGGCCGAGAACAGCACAATGATAACGATCTCCGCGAATCGATTAAATTATTTGAAGCAGCCTATCAAAAAAGCGATCGATTATTACTTTCTGGTGTCGCTCAAATCCTCACCGAACGTTGTCAAGCTAAGACTGCTCTAAATAAGATCGGTGCTGATGCTTGCTGGGGTTTTGAGGCACAACTCAAGCAAAACAATCCGAGTATTGTGGTAGGTTTGACTAAGTTACCCGCTTTGAATTAGGCTTTAGATGTAGGGTGTGTTATCGCGTAGCGTAACGCACCGGTATTTAAGCTAGAAAGGTGCGTTACCCTTCGGGATAACACACCCTACACCTACGCATAGAGAGATCGAGCTTAATTCAAAGAATAGATATTCCCATCAACTAACAATCGAGTAATTCCCTTTGATCTGAGATGTTGAGTAGTTTTGTAAAAAACTCGACTATCTGGTACCTTAATTACGCGCTGAGTGCGTTGATTAGAAAACCGTTTTGCCACTCGATGATTATCAAAAATTGGTAAAGTACGTTGTTGGGTTTCTTCACCAGATATTTGTCCGAGATCGGCAAAATCCTTGAGTGGACGAACAATTAATTCGGCAAACTTATCGACAACAATATAACAAGTACGTGGTAAAGTCGCTTGAGATAGGGGTGTGATTTGAACGTGTAAACGATCTTTGGTGAGTAACTGATTAGGATCTAATAACCGATTGGAAGTTGTTGAGTCTTCCTCTTCCTCATCATCATCTTCCTCTTCGTCATCATCGCTATCGGCGATTTCCTCGCCAAACATCGCAGCTAAAGCATTTACATCTTCGGTGTTTTCATCATCATCTTCTAGCTCGTCTGTAGCAGGATCTAAATCAGCTATAGGTTCGACAATTGGTGGGGAGTAGCGATGTTCAGAGTCAGCAAGTATTTCGCGTAATACTGGCGTGCGGGGAATGGGTGGTGGAAGTTGTGCTTTTGGCTGCTGGTTAGTTGTTAAGTCATCAATGTTATCACTAGTTGGGGTAACTTCATGGTGAGCGATCGGCGCATCTGTGAATACGAGCGCATCAAAATCTGCTACTACGACGGGTGCTAAATTTTCGACTGCGAAAAGATCGTCGTTATCAGCCGTCAATGGCGCGGAGGAACGACGACGTAGTCTACGGGGTGCTTCTTGGCTATCTTCTTCCGCCACGGTAATTGGTAATGATTGGACAACAGACGATCCTAATTCTACAGGTGCAGCTTCAAAATCGGGAGTCGGTTGATTAGTGCCATTACTAATTGCTGATGCTGCTATTGTGCTGAGGATTTCATCCTCAATACCTAGTTTCGATCCCCGCTTTTGCTGGATTAGAATCTCGTATTCAGCTTCTGGGATACTGGTTTTGAGCAGACGACTGATGGTAGAATTGCTGACTCCATAACGATTTGCCAGAGACGCAGTCGTATCTCCAGCTTGACGATAGAGATTGACAATCTCCAACTTATCCGCAGCGGTAATTTTTTTAGAACTCATTTTTCCTTTATAGCAGTTCGTCGGCGAGCTAAACGGCGAGCACGAATAGAGTTATCAAATTCTAGCGCAGCAGCAATGCCAAACTGCACAATGCCAAAAATCCAGAACACTTCCATGATAGAGCCACTTTCATATCCTTGCACCCGATCGTTGGCATAGGCGAACCAAGTATCAGCAATATAAAAACATAATACCGCTTGAGCGGTCATTCGCCAGGGTAATCCCAATTGTCCTCCCCAGAATCCTAAAAATAGAATCGCGGCAAAAATTAATAGGACTAGATCGCACAGCACGTAAAATAAGTTGAAGGTAGTGACGAGTGGTTGCATCGATCGATCGATGGCTAATACCCACTCAGGTGGACGTGCTAGCCCCGTAACGTTGTTTTCGGTGTTGACAGTGGTTGAGACACTCAGAGCCAGGTTCAGCGGTCGATTAGCTGCCACCTGGACGATCGATTCAGGCTGCACTGGTACTGAGATTGCTCTAGCGGAAAGTGTCGTCAGCCAACAGCCGATCGTCAAACCTACAGCCGCTACCCCCACGACAATTATCCATTGCTGCGGCACTAATCGCACATCTCGATCGAGAATCGCCAGTCGCATCCCGGCAATCAGGATCAGGTAAAATAGGACAAAAAACAGATTTCCGGCTGAAGCAGCGGGATTCAATCCCCACTGGATCTCCCACAAATAAAACCACAAATTCCCGCCAAAAAAGGCTAAAATCGCGATCGCAAATAATAGCCACACAGTTCGTCCACTAGGAATATCTGGATTCTGCCAATTTCGCCAACATAAATAACTAGAGATCAGCAATCCGATTTCTTCTAATCCAGTGGTTACTAAAATAAACCAAACTGGACGAGATGTATGCGGATCGACAACACTGAAGTTTAAATACAAAACAGTGGAAACTATCGCCCACATTATTCCCCAATAGATGACATATTCCCCGCGCAACTCTAATTTTTCTGAGGATGGTTTTGTCATAGGGGGAGTTGGGAGATGGGAGATTGGAGATGGGAGATTGGAGTTTAACGAAGAGCAGGGGTTTAAATCCCCATCCTAATAACTCAATTATCAATTATCAATTAATTTAAGGTCTAGGATCTCTGCTAATATCGATTGAAGTGGCTCTGGCATTGATTGAATAATATCGGTTGTTAATGTTTTGCCAAATTCACGACCGATTTTTTTCTGGATAAGCTGATACAATTGACGATCGAATCCGACAAAATCCGATCGAGTCCAATTGATTAACATCACTGAGCTGCTAGGATCTAATTCCAGTAATCGCTCCACATCTCCCCGCGATTGTATATGTGGATTTCCCATCAACAAATTGTCAATGAATACCTGTAATTGTTGAATACCCAATAAATCCTGGCACTGGAACCATAGCTCCTGAAACAGCCAAATACTCGCTTGTTGTAATTCTAGATTGCGCTGAGATTGTCGTAAAATATCCGCTTGATTTTGAGTTAAACTTAGTACCCAAATTGAATAATAGCGCTCTTCCTGAATCGCCAGATATCGATCGGGTATCGCTAGATTTACACCCCTATTATTGGCATCAATTAGTTGCTGCAATCGTCTTTGGACTAATTCGCGCTGCTGACTAGCAAAAGCCTGAACTAGATCGTATGTTCGATCTTGATAATTAAGCCGCAATCTCCCTGTTTCCTTGCTACCAATCGGGGATATCTCAATGGTTACTAATTTTCGATCGATAATTAACATATTCGGTTCAGCACAAATCGCACTCCGTCAAGGGGCATTGTTGGGTGAAAAGGGAGTACGATGAGACTGTCACCAACGTCAACGAAAATATCTAGTATTATTTAATACTAGCCCTACTTAGATCGGCTACAGCAATATTGCCGAAATTAAAAGTTGAGATTCTCAGTGATGTATGCTATATTAGGGTGCTAATGCGGGTGAATAGCTCAGTTGGATAGAGCAACTACCTTCTAAGTAGTCGGTCGGGGGTTCGAGTCCCTCTTCACCCATTTTGTCGAATCGATTGACATCCCAGATTTAGCCGGTGAAGAAGAAACCCGACTTTCTGGAAAATTCGGGTTTCTGGCGATAATCGTCGATTACCTGTTATGACCGCCAAGGCGGTTGTCATATTTCTTCACAACATCATGACTACAGAAATTCCGATTATCTTGACTGGAACAATAATTCCAAATACAAATGTTCGACTTCAGCACATTAATCCCAAACAGCGAAGGAAAGAGTACTTAGACTGTATTAACTATTATAAAAATTTTGCACCAGTCTATTTTCTAGAAAACTCATCTTATCCAGTTGAGGAAGATCTAGAATTTATGACCATTCCTAATGTCACAATTAGAAAATTTCCACTATCCTGCTTTCCAGAAAAAGGTAGAGGTTTTCAAGAATTTGAGATGATTGATGCTTGGGTAAAAAGCGAACCAAAGATACCCCCTCGATGGTTAAAAGTTACTGGTCGATATCTCTATCAAAACATTGACGATATTTTGAATGAGTGCGATCGTAATTCATCTAAAAATTTAATCATAAATCAATACTTGTCTTCAAATCGAGCTGTTGTTGCCTTATTTTTTACAAATACAGAATATTATACAAAGAACTTTGTTGGGATGTATAGTATGTGTGACGATGATAAAGATCTAATTATTGAAAGAGTACTTAACTTTAAATTAAGATTTATACCAAAAGCAGACTTCAAGAGATTTAAAACTTATCCAGAAGCTAAGGGCATATATGGAGGATCGGCAACAGAGATGAGCAACTATTGGATTGACAAAATTAATGCTTCTGTATTAAGCGTGAATTATCTTTTTGATAAACACTATATTTGGTTAAGCTTTTAGGCGATCAAATCTGTTTTCAAGCTCTAGTTAGTACGATTAGCTAATCCATAAATACTTGCCAAAATTAGCCAAGCGTGGGTGTTTAGGCGTAGCTCTAAAGCCGTTACATCCGCAATATTGAATAGTATAAATCCAGTAAAGGCCACTAAGTAAGTAAAAAATATCGTTCGTTCCGATCTCCATTCAGGCGGAAAGTCGATAAATAAGTGTGTTCCTCGCCCTAGAATCCACCCGATGAGGCTAAATAATGCAATAGTCGCTGGAATACCTAGATTAGATGTTAGCATCAAAAGTAAGTTGTGTGGATAGCCCAGCCAGACGTGGGCATAGTCTTGATACATGGAACCAAAACTCTGTAGTCCCCAGCCAGTCAGCGGCCGATCTTGGGTCATTTGCCAAGCAAATTTCCACTGAGATAATCTGGTAATTGATTTTGGTCGATCTGGGTACATTTCATCAGTAATCCTGGCCCAAAAATAGCGTGGAACTATCGATCTTAGTGTCGGTTTGAGCGGATCTGGAGCGTAAGCAGCACTAAATATTACAGTTGCGATCGCGGTAATAGTGCTGAGAATCCAGTACCACCTTTGATAGATTGTAAAGATTAGGCTAGTCAACAGCATCCCACCCCAAGCAGCCCGTGAACTAGTCATTATAATCGAACCAATAGATAATACTAGCAACGCTACTAACCACCAAACGGTGACAGATTGCCAGAACGGTGAAGTGGTTTTATCGATAGTTAAGCTCCGATCTTTCCTGGCTGCTGTTCCTTGAGAGCGATCGTAAGTATCCATTAATAATCCTACCGTAAAAATGAATACCATTTGCAAGTAAGCTCCCAAAGAATTGGCATGAACAAATACCGATGACATCCGCCCAAGGGGATTACCGCCAATGGCCATTTCCCAGATATTCGTAGGTAAGATCGGAAAAGGGATAGTACCACCCCAGCCTAGTAATTGAATCCAGCCTAGGAACATCACTGGTGCTGCTGGAATTAGCAATATCCACGCTATTTGCCGTAATTGTTCGGGGGAATTAATTAAGGTGCCAAAAGCTGCAAAAAAGCAAAAATAGGGAACGAAATTTGCCAAACCTACGAAAGCATCGAAAGGATGAGGAGTCGTAAGTGATAAGACGATCGAGCAAAATCCTAATAATGCAAAGCCCCAATAAAAACGATGCTGGATAATTTTTTGACCTGCTTGTTGCCAGGTTTTGACTAATGCAATGAGGATAGCGATGACACCGACAGAGGGTAACAGTGGAAACACTGTAAATCCAATTCTCGTCCAGTTCCATGCTGATTGTAATCGCTGATTGGGATGCTTCCAATTGGCACCCGGAAGCAAAGAGAGCAGATTAAGCATTTAGATTGCCTTAGATATAACCTGTTTGAATAAATTAACTGTAATTAGAAACTATTCTGTTTTTTGGGAAACTTTGACAAGATAACTGCCAAACCAAACATGAAAATCAATCCCACTAATCCACAAATGGGATTACGATCGACACCCGTAATCCAGTCAGAAACGTTGTCAGAATATTTAACAATTTTACCCACACTGACAAGATAAAAAGCCCAGATCATCCCACCGTGAATCCCGATCGAGATGCCTAGTAGATTACCATGTTGACGCTTCGCAACGATCATCACTGCACCCATCAGAAACAACCCCGGAAATTGGGGTAGCGATTGGAGCATTACCGGAATCGGCTTGAGAAAGTGCAGTAGTGCAAATAAGCTAGCATCAGCAACCAATGAAACTTGGGGAGTATAATCTCGCTCTAGCTCATCCAACATCCAACCGCGAAAAAATAGCTCCTCTCCTAATCCCACCCCCACCGCAGTGGGAATGCTTTCTAAAATCAATTGTGGAAAGGGTATAATTGGAGACTGCCATGAGATCCAACCACAGAGCCATAGCGTCAGATACAAACCAGCAGTCGCACACCAGCCAATGGCGATTCCTCTAAGCCATAACCAGGCATTTTTGCGCGTAATCACCAACCCATAGCGGTAAAATAAATTTGGATGTTGATATACTTGCCTACCCCACCAAGGTAAAAGTGCCATAAATTCGATCGCGAGCAACCCCATCGTCAGGATTGTTACTCGATTTTGAGTAGCAGGATCTGCTAAATCTTGAGTACTCCCCATCACGCCATAGATTAAAGCTAAACCTGGTAGCCATACTAAAATCAGCACCACCAGAAAGATTAGCATTCTACCTGGTGCTGGATAATTTTTAATGTAATTCAGATATATCATCGTTAGATCTAAGCCCAAAGATTCTCGCCACTGCTACCTAGATTAGCCTACTTGACGATCGATTGAGGATTTTGGTGTCAACTGTTGTCAGCACAGAAATCCGGGGCTGCTGCGCCTTATTAGACCCCACTCAGCTTGATGCCGCAAAGCGACGATTCTTCCGCGCTAAGGCTATTTTCAGTCGATCGAGATGATAAACTAGTAGGCTGGGAATCTAAAATCTCCCCCCTCTCCAGGATTTAACTGTGATATTGCCAGAACTAAGTTTATTATTAATCTCTATTTTAGCTGGGGTATTTGGTCAATTTTTTCTCAAACTGGGAGCCTCAAAACTGGGTAAAGTGGAGATGGGTAATGCTGTCAATCATATTCTCAGTATTGTCACCACACCGGAATTGTTGATTGGATTAACTTGTTACGCGATGGGTGCGATCGTTTATATATTACTCCTGACTCGTGTCAATCTGAGCGTTGCGGCTCCAGCAATTTCTCTGAGCTATATTTTCTCGGTTTTCTTAGGTCATTTTTGGTTCCGCGAATCTATTACTTTCCCCCAAATTATCGGCTTAGCCGCGATTTCACTCGGCGTTATTTTAGTCGTTTCCCAAAAGCAATAGGAATAATTGATAATTGATAATTGATAATTGATAATTGATAACTAGGCTGAAAGCATTGTCTATATTTTTCTGGTGGTAAATATGTAAGATTCACAAATAATACAGATAGTGGGTGGTTCCACCTGCTGGTTATCAATTGTCAATTATCAATTATCAATTAATTAAATGAATCTTCCCTCCACTGCCAGCTCCAATAATTTGCCAAATATGGAAACGATTTGGCAAGAGACCATTGATTGGTGTCCGACAGATGCACAGCAATTGCAGTTGCAGTTTTTATATGTAGCGGTAGTTACTGCCAATCAAAGATTAAACCTGACGAGAATCACCGAGCCTGAGGAGTTTTGGGAGAAACATTTATGGGATTCGGTGCGCGGTGTGGGCAATTTCATCAATCATAAATTGCCGCTCAATATCATCGATATTGGTACTGGAGCAGGCTTTCCCGGATTACCACTAGCGATTGCTAGAACTGATTGGCAGCTAACCTTAGTTGATTCTACGGCGAAGAAGATTGGATTTATCAAAGAGGTTGCGCCGGAACTTAATTTAACTAATCTTGTCCCTTTAGTCAGTCGTATTGAAGAATTAGGACAAGATAAAATCCACCGTCATCAATACGATCTTGCCTTAATTAGAGCAGTTGCTGCTCCAAATATCTGCGCTGAATATGCCCTACCATTAGTTAACATTGGTGGAACTGCAATTCTTTATCGCGGTAATTGGACGGACGAGGAAGCCGAAAGTCTCGAACTAGCTGTAGCTAAATTAGGGGGTGAAATTAGTCAGATCGATCGATTCACGACTCCAATTAGTAATAGTATTCGTCACTGTATCCAGATCCAAAAAATCGCGAATACTCATCCCTATTACCCGCGTGGTGTTGGTATTCCAACTTTGAAACCAATTTAAGTTAATTGATAATTGATAATTGATAATTGATAATTAGCTAGTAGTGAGCGGCGTGAGCTTAGCCACTATTGAGATATCTCCTCCCTCCTCCCTCCCCCTCCCCCCTCTCAACACTAAGGACTTTGCGTCCGGTCTAAGATGTGAGTATAATGAAAATCCTGGTTCGAGTGGGAAACAGCCACTTGAAGTAATGGGGAAAGATTGGTGAAAATCCAGCACTGTCCCGCAACTGTAAATTGATGTAGACTTGCATCGATCGAGTCAGAACGCCCACCAGGAGTTACAGATCCGATTAACCTACGAGGTATTAGGTGAACCCACAACATTGTATATTTGTTTGTACCACTTGCGGTAGTAAGTGGCAAGATGGTCAGCGCGTTGGTACAAGTGCAGGCGAACTATTATTGCAAGAGTTAGAAGCTCTGCATCGAGATTGGGATTTAGCCGCAGCATTTCCGATTCAGGCGGTTGGTTGCATGAGTGCGTGTAGTCGTGCTTGTGCGATTTCTTTTGCAGGTGCGGGAAAGCATACCTATCTATTTGGTGACGTGGCGACGAAGGATCCGAGTATTCCCTTGAGTAATATCCTCGACTGTGCCGAAAAATACTATCAGCACCCTGAAGGACTGTTACCCTGGGCAGAACGTCCCGCACCGTTAAAACAGGGTATCCTCGCCAAAATTCCCCCACTCACGCTACCTACAGCTACCCATGCGGCATTATAATCGCTCTCGCCGCGCCAATGTATTTAGCCAAAATCTACCGTCGATCGGGTATCATGGTTGGCAAGGTTATTTAGAATTCGATCGAGGCATAATTGCGATTAGTAGCGATCTGGATTTACTCGATCTTGATGATTCCGACACTCAGGGGGAAATCCTCCCACCGAGTCTCAATTTTCGCTATATCCCCCAAGCGCAAGTAACTATCTATCTCGAAGAATGGCTGGTACCGAGTCATGCTGCGGAGGGAATTCTCGCTGCGGTGGTTGATTATCACCCACAGACGGAATTAGTTTTGTCAATTGAATCGGGGATTAATCTCGATATCTGTCGGTGTCAAAATCTCAAAATTTCGCCGCCGAATTGTTAAATAGCGGTACAGACATGTTAGAAAAGCGGGAAATGGGACTCGAACCCACGACGTTCACCTTGGGAAGG